>JAOSBO010015617.1:0-12577 GCA_027563915.1 Erythroxylum rotundifolium
CTAAGTCCAGGAGGAAAAGAGCGAACGAAACAGGAATTCTTGGCCTTGGCAAATGGAGCTGGATTCTCAGGCATTGACTTCAAATGCTTTGTCCGTAACTATTGGGTTATGGAGTTCTTCAAGTAGATTGTTTTATTCACAAAAATTCTGTTAAAAAGAGATCTCTGTTTTTATTCAATAAAAAATAAAACTTATGAGAACATTAAGTGATAAATGCTCATAAATTTCCTTATAATCCCAGTCAATCTAAGGGTAGTGATCTCAATAAAATAGAGTGGATTTATATACAACGTTTTTTAGCCTTTAGTTATTTCGACTAAAAGGCTACTGCATCTACATATACCACTACAAGAAAAATAAGCATTAGCGACGAACATTTAGCGACAGACAAGAAACCGTTGCATATTACCGACAGAAATTAATTGTCTGTAGGTAAAATCGACGAGAAAAATTTTGTTTACCAACGGTAGAAAAGTCCGTTGGTAAATATGGAGAGAAATCATCCCAACAAAATTAGCGAGGGATTTTAGCAACAGTCTAATGAGACCGTTGATAAATAAGACGAAAATTTATTTGTCGGTAAATTCCGTTGGTAATTATGGTGGGAAATCATCCTGGCAAAATTTGCTACGGACAGTATTGATAGTCAAGCGGTCCGATGCTACGTCGTTGTCTGCTTCTCCTTCAGCAGTTTAAAGTGACTGAAAACGACATCGTTTGGTGTTTTCGTTCCTACTAAATAGATCCGACTACCTCCCCCCCAACTTGCGTCGTCTTCTTCTTAGATTTCTTGTCTCCCACCCAGTCGCCTCTCCTGTTCGTGTCTCATCTCTTTGTGACTTCGGTTGAGGTATTTTCTTCTCTCCCTTGTTAAGGTATTAGGATGAGGTATTGGATGATAGATTAAGTTAGGTATTTGGTTTATTTGTGTATTATGTGTTTGAAAAACAACTGTAAGATATAAATGTTAGTGATGGAAGGGACAAGAGGTTAATTTGGTTGTGATGTTGGGATAAATTTGTGATGCATGTAAGGTGTTTAATGAAATGTCTATTCTTTGAAAAATTGATTTTAGTTCTTTAGATAAAGTTTAGGGTGATAATGTGCTATTAAATGGTGATTTTAGTTCTTTAGATAAAGTTTAGAGTGATAATGTGCTATTAAATGGTGATTTTAGTTGGTTTTTTTAATTATTATTATTATTATTGTTACTACTACTACTACTACTACTACTTCTTCTTTTCTACTTATTATTATTATTATTATTATTGTTATTATTATTATTATTATTATTAGTTTTATTGTTCTTATTAATTTTATTATTAGTAAAAATAATTATTGTTATATTTAATATAATACAGTTTTTTATAGCATAGTGGTTCCCTTATGAGTCCTTACTTTTGTACTTTGCTTTTACCTAATAACAAAAAGCTGTATTATATTAAATATTTCACTTTTTTTTCGCAGGACCTATTGTGTGGAAGAGCGTCGCTCATCTTTCTTCGTTGGTCTGAAGTTGTCCATCCATCCAAGTTAGTCGTCAAACTAAAGTTTACCATATGTGTTGCTTTAATAATACGATTATGATACCTTTGGATTTTGTGTGAATGCAAAGGAGGTCTTGATTTTGTGTTGTTGTTTAGAATACTAGCATATTCTTATAATCATTGATGAAATTTTGTGTTCTCCTTTAATAGTCTAAGTATTTACTCTATGTGAAATGATTTTGAGATTTTATAGATAATTCGTTCCATAATAAACTCCTAGGACAGTACATAGACTGGAAACTCGTGATTAATTGTAGATGATTAATTCGATTGATTAATACCTCAACTTCGATGTGATTAAAGCAAACATAGTATTGACACAAGGGATTAATACGTTTCATAGACAAGATAATTCGTTCCGTAATAAACCTGTAGGATGGTATATAGGCTGGAAACTAGTGATGAAACTCCGTTGAGGCTTATGGGTGAAAAATTCTACAAGTTTAGGAGTCACAGCGAGAACTTATTTTCTTAATTCACAGGTGTAAATAATGCCATGTACCATAGTTTAGAAATCAATTGTAGGTGATTAATTAAATTGGTTAATACTTAGGGGATGTGTAAAGTTTAGATGTTTTGCAAATTTTTGGGTGTCATGAAGGATACTAACTATGGAATCACTGATTTAAATTAACAGTTTTGCAGAAATGAGTAATATTAATAGATCTTAGATGTATAGACGATTATCACATGATAGTTTCATTAATCCTGAATTTGTTGAGAGAGTTGAAGGTTTTATTCATTACGTCAGTTCTCAACCTGCATATATGGATGAGCCAAAGATCAAATGTCTATTTAAAAAGTGCAAACACATTCGTTTCCTTCCTATTGATGAAGTAAACGTGCATTTGTTGAGAAGAGGGTTTGTCCCTAATTATTTTGAGTGAACACGACATAGGGAACCGTTGATTTGTAGTACCTCAAGGGGTAATCGAATACAATTGTTAGTGAGTTTAAATGAGTTTGAAGGGGAGGATTGGATTTAGGACAAATAATGTGGATGCAAAAGAAAATCCTTACATGCAAATGATTTATGATGCAGCTGGTTATAGCTTTCAGGAAAATATAGAAAATCTTGAAGAAGAACCCAACCTATAATCCAAACAATTTTTTGACTTATTACACTCAGCTGACCAAGAACTATGGCCAAATTGTGAGACAATGACTCAATTGTCTTCAATTTGTCTTCAATTGCTTGTATCTTGAACATAAAGTCTAAAGGGCATATTTTTGATCGTAGTTTTGATAAATTCTTGGATGGTATAATAAATCATTGCCTCCTGATCACACAATGGTTGATAATTTTTACAATATGAAGAAACTTATTAGGGGTCTTGGTTTGCTTGTTGAAAAGATTGATTGTTGCAAATTGTGATGTATGTTGTATTGCGGTGGTGATGTGGAATTACAAGAGTGCAAATTTGTGATCAATCTAAGTTTAAGCCTAGAAAGTGTTCTCTGAAAGGAAAGTTAATACCCTGGAAGCGGATGTATTATTTTCAGCTAACTCAGAGACTTCAAAGACTATATGCTTTTGATGTTACTGCATCTCTCATGAAATGACCTAATAAACACCAACAGGAAGATAGAATAATGAGTCATCCAGCAGATGCGTTGGCATGGAAACATTTCAATGACATCTATTATGAGTTTGCAGCTGAAAGTCAAAATGTTCGGTTGGGATTGTCGACGAATGGATTCCAACCTTTTGGTCAATCCGGCAGCAATATTCATCATGACCAATCATAATTACTCCTTATAATTTTCCTTTACAGATGTGTATGAAATAGGCATATATGGAAGAGGCATATATGTTCTTGACAGTAATTGTACCAGGGCCTACAAATCCAAAAATTGATGTATTTTTACAACCATTGATATCTGAATTTTAGCATCTTTGGGAATATGGTGTTGAGATATATGATATGTCCTTGAAACAAAATTTTGTGTTGAAAGTAGCTTTGATGTGCACAATTAGTGATTTTTTAGCATATGTCATGTTATCTGGATGGAGCACAGTAGGAAAATTGGTTTGTCCTTATTGTGGCAATGATTTTGATGCATGTTATCTTCCAAACGGCGGCAAAACATGTTGGTTTGATAATCACATAAAATTTTTTCCTCCAAATCATCCATTTATGCATAATAAACAAAAGTCCATTAAGAATATGATGATAAAAATACCTCCTCCCCCTGACAAATTTGGTGAAGAGATATTGAAGGAGATTGTGGAACTAGGCTTGCTGAAAGTTACAGAATTTGAAGCTGATGAAATTAATACAAGCATTAGTAGAAACTTTGGCTGGAGAAAACAAAACATCTTTTGGGATTTGCCATATTGGAAAACTAATTTAATCCGTCATAATCTAGATGTGATGCATATTGAAAAAAATATTTTTGAAAATATGTTCAATACCATAATGAATATTGAAGGGAGGACAAAAGACAATGCAAAATCACCAGTTGATTTGAAACTTTTTTGTAGAAGGAATGGGTTACATAAAGATCTTCGCACCGGTAAATATCCGAAAGCATGTTACACTTTGGACAAAAAGAAGAAGGAAATATTGTGTGAATGGTTGAAAACTCTAAAGTTTCTTGATGGTTATATTTCAAACTTGACAAGGTGTGTGGACATGCAGAAGTACAAATTATTTGGGAAGAAAAGTCATGATTGTTATGTGTTTATGCAAAGGCTAATTCCAATTGCATTTAAGGAGTTGCTACCAAATAAGGTTTGAGAAGTAATAACAGATTAAGTTTGTTTTTTAAAAGCTTAACATTATATGAAATTAAGTTGGTTGAAATGGAAAAACTGGAAAAGGAAATTCCAATAATTTTGTATAAGTTAGAAGGGATATTTCCTCTAAGCTTCTTTGACTGTATGGAGCATCTACTTATCCATTTAGCACACGAGGTTAAACTAGCCGGTCCAGTTCAATATCGTTAGATGTATCCATTTGAGAGGTACGTAATTCAACAAAAATGATTGTAATTAAAGTCATAGAATGTTTGAATAACTAAATTGAACTAACTCTATTCGCTCATATAGGTATTTGCATCACTTTAAGAAAAATGTTAAAAACAAGGCTAGAGTTGAAAGTTCGATATGTAATACTTATTTAATGGAGGAAGCTAGTACATTTTGTTCATATTATTTTGAACCTCATGTTCATACAAGAGAAAGAAAAGTTTCTTGTAATGAAAATGGAGGAGGAATTAGTGATGTTGATGGTAACTTATCCATTTTCACATATCCTAGATAAACATAAGGACGTTCAACAAGAAGAATGATAACAGAGGAAGAAATTGAGTTTAACATCCCATTCCCAACTGACATATGCACGTGTGTCCATCGAATACACGTGTACATGCCTGTCAGAAATAATATGTTAACTATCTCACCTTCACTGTACATAACATGGTATCATACACTAAACCATCAATTACAAGTTATCTAAATCCAAAATGTTATCACATTATATTAAAACCATAATTTACATTGTTTCATATAATATAATATCATCCATGTTTATACAACATTATCCTATGAACATAAACAACTCAGTACACACCGAATGCTATAAACTCGAAAGAAACAACTATGTCCTCAATCCCAATTGACCGACCTTTGAGCCAAGTCTGACTGTAACAGTTGCACAAAATATGCTTCTATAGAGTCTTAGAAGCTAGGTCGTCTTACTCTCAAACTTGAAAAGCAACGGTACAATTTTGATGAGTTTTGCGAACTCAGCAAAGTAACCATCTTCGATGGTTCACTCATGTCATAAAACAAGATCAATTATAATATGTAATCATACAATTCAAATTTACTTAACAAATGTCAAATACTATCACAGATAAAACATTTCTTAGTTAAACAGTTTAATCATATAACGACATTCACACAGCTTTGCAAATCATTCAATGAATTCAATTTATATGCAGATGCGATATGTATGAGATTCACATTCATTTTTATATTGTTGTGATTGTGTGCTTTTACAGTATCGCAAATTATCAGGCTCAGTCAGTTAGTCAGGGACTCAATGATCGCAGTGAGCCATAAGCTCGAATCACATATGCGGGAGCTTAAAGCTTTTATCAGTAACAGTATCAGTAGCAATATCAATCACAACTCCTTTATATTACATGCATCAAAATAAAGTGCATTCCACAATTTAGTCATCAAATTCAATCACTTTCATTTGCATGTAATATAACAGTATATCAGTCACAATATCATTCATAGTGACAGCCACAGTAGCAGTGGTCATCAGACTAGGTCCGACATTCAACTTTTTAGTTGAGAATCAGAAAATCATTTAGGCAGATGCATTCATATTCAATCAGCACTTCCAATATCATTCTCATGCATCAAAACGCCTCGGACAAATATTGTCCGAAGTCTAGTACACAATCAACACAATTCATAACATTTCAATAAGATAGCAATACAGTTCAATAATGTACAAAACAATAAGGTGAGACCATCTTAGGATACTCACAGTATGCTCCAAACAGCTATTGCCTTGAAGTACCGACAATGTTTAGATGCTGTCATTCAATACGTTCCTCTATATAGACAATACATTCACATATCACAATATTGCACAATTATGTATTCATTTATGCACATTCATATATACTGAATATGTACAATGCATGTTCATGACAATTTTGGGTTTGTTATCATCAATCTAGTCCTAATAATCATTCGGATATCCACATTTAATTTATTAACTCAGATTTGTTTAAAGGTACACTTTCAGGTCCATTTTGTACAATTAATTTCATTAGGAAAATCAAGGAAGTTGGTAACAGTTCCTTCTAAAAAATTATTCTCTATGTCTTAAGTCTCTATTGATACCAAGATTATTCAATTTGGTTCATTCTTCTATGAGTTATGCTCAAAATACCACAGATTGTGCACATTTGAAATTTTGGCTAATGTATGATTATGTATTCAAGTTGTACAACCCATATCTCTCAATTCCCATATCCAAAAATTACAAACTTTATACCAATTTAAAGCTAAGAGAATAAGCTACATCAATAAGTTTATTTAACAATAACAAGACATGTTTTCTATCCCTGGTAGTGCTACAACCTAGGCCAGGACCTAATTTCATGCCAATTTTGACAATCTTAGAGACATAATTAAAATTCAACTTTTTCAAGAAAGTTGTAGACATATTTAATCTGAATTAAGTATCAACTCATTTAGAAATCTATAGATCAAGATATAATCAAAATATCGAAGCATGTTCAGTGAAAACACTACAGCCAACATAATCCAGTAATTCTTTTTTCATTTTTTCCAGATTGTTTTACACTTTATACCAAAGTTAAACAGCCACTTTATAGTTCATCAATTATACCTCTATTAGGCCTGAATCGTACTCCAATTCCTCATCAATAACAACTCTTATTCTAGTTCAATATTATTCACTTAATAATTCACAAAATATCAAACCAGAAACTTTTACATTATTATGCATATAGTCCTAGTTCTTACCCAATTCAAGAACATCAAATTAACAACTTTCTTTGGCATAAATCTACCTTCATTATACTTCAAATCAGACCTAATCCATGCATAAATCAATCTATATCCCATAGTTTTCATAAACCAAAAACAAAACAAAAAAACTTCCAAGTTCATGTAACATTTTCCAGCACATATCTTCACCAATATCATATACATTTCATTCCAATTCAAGCATCATTCTTATATCATTTGATATGCCATAAAACTCAGATTGTTACTTACCTATTAGGCTTCCAATCCAACACAAAACTTCATATTAAACCAAGTCTCCATGAAAGCAAAATCAACACAAATTTATGGTGAAAGCAAGGTGATTTTCGGACAACAAATCAACACAAACTTATGGTGAAAGCAAGGTGATTTTCAAACAAGAATATGAAGATCATAATCAGCTAGTTTTCTTGGCAATTTGGTGAAGGATTTAGGTGTGATTTTCATGCATAACTTTAGCTAGGTTTAAGAACAAAATACAAAGAAAATTTGGAACACTTTCGGTGGAGAAAGGTGAGGGAAACGACAGAAACATTGCTGCTGGAATTTGCTCCATCATCAAGCTAGGTGTCAACCTTTAAACTCACCATGTGTCTTAAGGCCTGGAATACATTTGCCTAATTAATTAGTTGCCACTAGTCCACTTATTAGGTTGCCATTTGTCCCCTATTAAATCAGTCCACATGTTATTTCAAAATTGGTCCACATATCACATAATAATTGGTCTATTTGTCAATTAATTCTTAATCCAATTGTCACTTATTTAACTATGCCAAATGTCACTCAATTTTGAGCTTAGCCATCTTAATTTTCCATATCTCAATTAGTCTTTCCATGAAGCATTTTTCCTAGTCCAAAAATACCCCAAAATTTTAAAATTTTTTAAAATGTCCGAAATGTCACTAAAATGCGAAATTAATTCTAATACACACCAATTCAATTTTCAACACAAATAATCCACAATTCACATTTTTAATCACATTAAAGATCACTTATACCTGAAAAATGTCAATGAATGCATGTACAATCATATTAATGTGTAAAAATCAATATTCTCGTGTATGTGTATGCCACATTATGCATAAGTATGAATTATACTTCCTAATTTCTTAATGACCTCTTATAAACACTATCTTAACCTTATCCTAAATAACAGGACATTACATTGAGCTGCCTATGGTTACATTTAATTGAACTGTGAAGAGGTTTAACCTTTCCTACTGTAAGTATCAAGTGATTATTTCGGTTTTGAAATTTCGTGTTATTCATAACATGAATTCGTAATAATGTTTTTAGATTATACGAGAAATTGTTACGCGAGCTCATGCCCGACAGATCACAGGATGATATCAATTAAGAAATTGGAAGACATTTTCCTCGATGGTTCGAGCAATATGTAAGTTTTCACTTACAAATATTGAAATGATTGAATTATAAGATTTAAATGTTTAAATGACATAGTATACTGTTTAATATGATATTTCTTTTTTGTAGGCCTTAGAAAATCTAATAGAGAACAAGTTCATATGTGATCTTATGAAGGGACCTTTGCGAACTATTAAATCATATCCGGTGTATTTCGTTAATGGATACAAATATCATACAGAACATCATGGTCATAGCATGACAACAATAAATAGTGGAGTTTGCATATAGGGATAATTGATTTATTACTATGGAAAAATTATTGAGATACTTGAAATTGAATACCCTGCATTACCAATAAAGCGAACTGTGATATTTAAGTGTGAGTAGTTTGATCCAATTCCAAATATTGATACAAAAGTGCATAGCTGATACAATCTAGTTGAAATCAATAAGCAAAGAAGATTTAGACATTTTGAACCTTTTGTGTTGGCAATGCAAGCGATCCAAATGTATATGTCCCTTTTCCCAACTTACAACAAGATAAGTCAGATTGATTGTCTATTTGCAAAGTTAAACCTAGAGGTGTTTTTAAATCACGTGGAAAAGGAGAACAGATAATTGAAAGTGAAGCGTTTCAGGAAGATGCTTATGAAATAAATGCATCTGTCATATATAAGGATAATGAACCTTCAAACTATCGATGTAATGAATATGTTGAAATTTTATCTGGAGAGGATGAGGAGGGCCAAAGATATGAAGAAGAGCCTAAGTTTGATTCAAATTCTTCAGAACAACAAGATGATTTGGATTTAC
Source organism: Erythroxylum rotundifolium (assembly GCA_027563915.1). NCBI lineage: Eukaryota > Viridiplantae > Streptophyta > Magnoliopsida > Malpighiales > Erythroxylaceae > Erythroxylum > Erythroxylum rotundifolium. The sequence goes on from JAOSBO010015617.1 coordinate 9,271, forward strand.
AATTAAGCGATGATAACGATTCATATGTGTTTATAATTGAATATTATATGAACAAATTAATTATTTCCTTTTCAATATATTGTTTAACTTATTAAAATAAAATTGTAATATTTTTACAAAATTCAATCAAATATTAATTTCAAATTGAAATATGGCACCAAAGAGAAGACATTAGATTCTGCAATCAAGATTCAGACTATGATTCGGAGGTACTTATTATTTAAGTGAAGCATCTCCTGGTGTAGTAGTTGGAGATGAAACACCTCCTCCCCCTCTACCTACTACACTGATAGATGAGGCTACACCATTCACCACTCCTACATCAATCACTACTCCTATACCAACAGAAATATCAGGGGTAAACTGTAGCATCCCACTCTCACAAGACACGTACCCAACATCCTGAGTGATATTCGAGTATGTACCCTGCGAAGGTGGCATACTAGAACAGTCAACATTGAAACTCATTACAATTTTTTTTCAATTAATACACGCGTATGCAGAAATCAATAACCAAATTGGGCCCATTCTTTTCTTTTGTAAAATCAAAATCACATTTATTATTATTCTCATTTAAAAACCTTTCCACTTTGGAAAGTTATTACATACAGAAATATTCAAATATAAATTGTACAAAAATTGCGGAATATACAATTTGATAAGAAAATAAGTAAACAAATGCAGACGCAAATTGATACCGACCTCTATCTCTTACTTGAATGCAGTGGTTATACTCCCGTTAGTCTAACGGGGTAACTCTTCTGAGCCTAAAAAATATTGCAAATTTTGGGTGAGTTTTTGCAAACTTAGTGAGTGACCATCCTCTATGGCTCACTCAATCACATACACATACAGTTCATATAATTACGTAACACTTTGTTCAAAACTTTCACATTCTCATTCAATTACAAGTTAATAGGATATTGTAATCATTCGAACATACATATTAAATGAATATGCAAGGCACATGCGACTCACTTTTATTTATTTATTTGTTGTGATCGAGTGCCTATAATTGTCCCATCAAGCTCATTGATAACTGTCCTGTATCTGTTGGAGATTCCGGGCTCATTTTACATAGTGAGCCTTTGGCTCTTATACACTTTCTGAGCTTTAAGCGTTTTTTTTTCACAATATGATCTTTAAGCTCTTTTTCGCATTCTAAGCTTTAAGATATTTTTCGGTGGCTACTCCGGTCATAACTGCCTTTATGTTTCATGCATTCTTATAGTGGAATGCATCACATTCACATATTTTCAATTAGTCACATGATTTTAGATTCACAATCACTTTCACATTCATCATCGGACTTGGTTCAACATTCAACAATTAAGTTGAGAATACATTTATTTCTTCTCATTCACATACAAGTAGCACTTCAATATTACATTTATGCATCAAGTCTCGGACCTTCTTTGTCTGGAATCAACATAAGCAAATCATATTCATATCAAATATATTCACATTGCATAATAATCATAACCATAGTCATTCAATGAAGAAATTGAAATCAGAATAAACAATGGAATGAGAACATCTAGGTCGACTCATTATATGCTACAGATTAGCAATTGCTTCTACGATATGGAAATATATGAATGTAGACATTTATCCTACACATTAAAATTATGCAATACACACATTGCACACACATTAATAATTGCACAATTATAAGTATTCCTTAATGCACAAATGTGAATGTGGAATATGTACAATGCATTCCCAAGGACAATCCCGGGTATCTTTTCATTTATTTTGTCACATTATCAATCATATGTCAAAAGTCACTTAAGTACCATTTGTACGTGGGGTTTATACCTTAAATAGCACTTTGAATTTATTTTCAAAACCTAATGAATCATTTCATTTTTTTTTTCAATAGCTGGCTTCCGGGTCTACTGTTCTTGATCATTTAGATAGTGCAAGTGAAGTAATTTGGGAATAATTTCTTTTAAAAAAATGTTCTCCTATCTCTTAAGTTCCTAATGACTCCAAGATCATTCAATTTGGTTCATTATTGTATGAGTTATGCTCAAAATATTGTAGATTAAGCACATTTGAAATTTAGCTAATGCATGAACATGTTGTCAAGTTGTACAACTTATATATCCCAATTCCAATATCCAAAAATTACAAACTTTATATCAATTGAAAGCTAAGAGATTAAGATAAAACTTTTTGGAGACACTTTTGTCTGTTTCAGCCTTCATCAATACAGTTTATTTGATAACTATAGAATATGATTTCTGTCTCAGGTAGTGTTATAACCTAAGTCAAGACTCAATTTCAATCTAGATTTTGAAATTATTAGAGACAGAATAAAAATTATGTTTCTTCATAAATTTTTTATCCCTATGTCTCTATTTTTCTCCAAATCAAGAATCATTCCATTTTGATAACCACAGAACAAGTTAGGTCTAAAATACCGAAGCATGTTCAGTGAAAAATACTCCAGTTATGAAGTTCAAGAATTGTTCATCAGTATCGCTCCAATTTAATCAATAAATCTCTCTAAAATGATTTCATATGGCCCAAATTTTTGGTGGAGATGTAAAAAAATGTGTTTTGAGTCTAATGGTTCAAGTCCTATGTCATTTGGAGGTCAGGAGAGGAAGTTATAGACAAAAGAATCAAGGATGCTCAAATCAGCCCTTTTTCAGTAAGCCATAGAAGTCACGATCATGCAGGAACACGATCGTGAGTTTCCTGTGGTATTCAAATGTCGCGATCATGTTCCAGCATGATCATGGCGTTTGAACTCAATAGAAAAGTCACGATAGTGCTTTTCTTTCTTCTTCCTTTTTCCAACTGCAACTCTTCCTCTCTTCTTCTTTTCATTTCTTTATTTCTTGTCATTTTGGACTTAAAAACAGAAGTTTTTAGGCAACACTTTCTTGTAATAAAATGTTTCTATATGTCTTAAGTTTCTAAAGACATCAAATTCATACATTTTTGGTCCTATATCATGCAAGTTATGGTCAAAATACTCCATACTGTTTCTTATACCTCAATAGAACACAACACTCAATTTCAAGCTAAATTTCAGGGATCTTAAGTATAGAATTAGAATTCAACTTCTTCAAGAAAGTAGTAGACATATGTCTCTAGTTTAATATAAATAAAAATGACCTCATTTGGATATCTACAGATCAATATATAGACAAAATACATATGCTTATTTAGTAAAAATACTACATCTAACATAATACAACACACATTTAACTTCATTATCATCCAATTCATCTCTTTTACTTAGTCTATCATTTCAAACTCATGTCCTCATTATTTCCTCTTCATTCCTACTTCC
>JAOSBO010015666.1:0-12575 GCA_027563915.1 Erythroxylum rotundifolium
AAATTAAATGTAATTGAATATAATTAAATAAAATGAAAATATAAATGAAAAAAAATTTAATAACAACCATTACCGACGGAAAAGATCATTTCCATCGGTATAATGCTTTCGTTTATACCGACGGAAACGATCGTTTCCGTCGGTAATTTGTTATATATTTACCTACGAAAATAAAAAATCCGTCGGTAATTATGAACACAATGTACCGATGGTTTGCTTATTTCCGTCGGTATTTTTGCAGACGGAAAACTTTTATCCGGTCGCTAAGTTACAGACGGAAATGATTTACGCTGTCGGTAAACGTTAGCGACGGGACTTCTTTTTTCGTCGCTAAATTTGGCAACGCACACTAAATTTTCGTCGGTAAATTTAGCTACAGCCGTATCCCCGACGTTTTCGCGTTGTCGTTATATTCCGTCGGTAACATTAATACTGACGGAATATTTGGTTATTCCGTCGGTAAATTCCGTCGCTAAACGTCTTTTTTCTTGTAGTGTAACTCTCTGATTTTTGAATCGAATTGAATGGAATTTTGGTTATTGTTTAAGGAAATCAAGTGAGGCAAGTAAGGCAAGAGGAGCAAGAGAAAGGGAACATTTGAGCAAGTAACAAGCAAGGATTTCAAAGTGGGTTACAGTTTTATGATTAAGTAATAAGCCATTAATGTGTTCTTTCAAATGACGGAAATAAACGATTTCAATTACCTAATGAACATGCTTTATAACTCTTTGAATGCTTTGAAAAAGTGTTATGTGTTAGGTATAAGATTATTATGCTGATGATTTATGACAAGAACATGAAAATGATTTTTGAAAAGATATTATGTTTGAAAAAGATAAAGTTTCGAAAATTTGCCATTTTGGGTACAAGTTTACAAGATTATGAAATACATGTTATGTGGGTTTGGTTTGGTCCATTTTGTTTTCAAGTGCACATCGATTAAAGGCTTCTACCGGCTGCCTGCTAGTGGCATAGAGCTCCTTTATGGACTTCCTCATGTTTACGACTACACAAAACTACTAAGTGGGATTGTGTTAGTTTGTTATGTTCACGACTTCACAGGACCATTATATGGAAATGTGTTAGTTTGTTCTATTTATGGACCGTCTAGACCATATTGATGTGTGTATGTGCTCATGATACATTGATAAGATTGATACATACCTGATTTGCATTATTGAAAATTTGGTTGAGAATTTGAGAAAAATATGCTTTGTGACTCAATGTGAATTTTTGTTATAATGAAAAATAAAATTTCAATGGTTTTGCTTATTACTAGTTATAAAATTGTTACCGACGAGCTTTAACCTCACCACCATTCTCCTCCCCATGTCCAGGTAATGTGCAAAAGATGGAGTGAAAGAGAATCAAGACCTAACTCCGATTATGCATATCTTTGTATTATAAGCTAGAATTTGAAATCATGAGGCTTTGGTTGCATTTCAGGTATTGTTAGTTCAAGTACCTTATGTATTTTGGGATGTTGAGACATTGATGTATTATGGTTTGATATTTCACCTCAGCTTTGTAAAGAACTCTTATCTTTTGATGTAAATGAATTATGAGTCACGTATGGATGATGTTGAGTAGAAATATGAATTTGTGTAAGGATAAGGTTGAGATGATGAATTTTGATCATGAATTGTTGATACATAAGTGAGATGTCATGGGAGAAAGATAAGAATTATGAATAATGAGAACTAGTCGTAAGAAATGAATTAAATGAAAAAGATTAGAGAGTATGATGAGATAATACTGAATTGTTATGAAATGATAATGCTTTAGAGGGAGTGAATTTGGGACAACGTAAATTGAAAGAAAGAAAAGAGTGATGTAGAAACCATAAGAAATTTTAGGTTATGGATTTCTGCTTCTGGTTTAACACTGCGGCGAAGTAAAACTTCTGGGTTTACACTGTGGTGAAGTAGAGTTAATTTTGATTTTTGTTGGTTCTGCTTTCAGGGGTTTTTCACAGTGGCAAAGCCAAGAGTTCTCCACGGCATAATTCACGTGGCAACTTGGCCGCAATGAAGATTATGCCTTTTGCTGCAGCGAAATCGACCCGCATAAGTTCGCCACAGCGAAGATACATTTATGCCGCGGTGACGCCCGCTTTTGCTTCCCAGGAAGTTTCTTGCCAATCTCCAAACTTCTAAGCCGTCCTCTACGCTCAGACTTTACGATCTCACGTCTGATGTTAAGCTTCAGAAACGGGGTCCAACACCTATATTGTCCCCTCCAATTCTCCACGAATTCACCTACTTACAAACATCATTTACACTTCCAATTTTCTAGAATTCATGCTCATTTATGTATCCTCATTTAGACCTGAATTGTACACCAATTCTAACTCAAAATTATTAATTTGATAACTCAAAATTCATGTTCATACATCAAAAATCAAACTAAAAACTATCATACATATAGTCCTAATTCTTTCTCAATTTAAGAATACTATACTAGCATCTTCCTTTAGCATATATTCACCTTTATTATACTTCAAATCTAGATTTAATTCATCCATGAATTAACCTATATAGTGCACAATTTTCCTACACCAAGAACAAGTATGAAAACTTCTAAGTTTATCCAATAAATCTCCAGTATATTTGATCATCAACAACATAAACAATTCTTTCCAATTCAAGCATCATTCTTATACTATTAATCATACCATAAAGATCAATTTGTTACTTACCTTTTAGGCTTACAATTTAGCTCAAAACTTCAAATTATACTAGGCCTCCATCCATGCATGACTCATCCCAAACTCAAGGTGATAATGAACTAGTTTCAACAACAAGATCAAGATAAAATTCAGCTGGTTTCTTGGCTATTTCGTGAAGGATTAAGGTGTGGATTTCATGTAACCATTTAGCTAGGGTTCAAACAAAATGCAAAGGAGGAAGTAGGAGCAATTTTGGTGAAGGAAACAAAGAAAAAAGCAGTAGAAACTCTAGGGTTCAAACAAAATACAAAAGAGGAAGTAGGACCAATTTCAAAGAAGGAAACAAATAAAGAAGCGGTAGAAACTCTACTACAGAAACTTAATTCATCAATATGCTAGGTGTCTGTTGAATGCGAAAACAATCTACTCATTTTACGCTTAAAAATTGCAAGTGTACAGGTCATGACTTGTAGCTTAAAAGCAGATATCGATCCCACAGGGGTTGATGCCTAGACACCATTAATTTAGATCAAACTTTGGTTAAGAAATGGAATTGTTTTTAATGAAAATCATTTGAAAAATTAAATTAAAATTAAAAGACTAATAAAGAATAATGAACCGTACCACAAATGCAGAAAAGTCGGAATTCAAGAATCTAATGACTATAGATTACTTTCTCCTTATTTTCTCTCCCTCTTATTTTATTAATCAAATTATATCTCACCTAAGATTTCCAAATATATTAATTACCCTGTTTCAAGGTGTAATTAATTTTCCCTAATCGATTTTAATGGGATTAATTGAATGATCTCTCAACCTATCCAATCACTCTACCAATTTCACTATGTATTAAGCTATCCTATAAGTGATCAATTAGCCTAACCAAGATCTCTATTCTAACTAGTTAACTAACGTGATGATTGTAAATCCTACACATACTCTCTTAATTTGTCGCAAGATAGACATAAAATCAAAAATCATCAAAGACACTTTCATTTAATTTAATAAAATAGGAAGTTTAACACAGTAGTTCAAAAGCAATCCCTAAAACTAAATCAGCCTAACATGATGTCCATAACATCATCAACATTCAAATAAACCATTTTACAAAATATAGAAGAAGTAAAATTGATAGAAAATTGAATAAAGGAACTCCTTTTCATTTTTGCCAAAATTTGGATTTCTTGATGTTGATGTGCTATTTGCCCAATCTTGATGATAATCCTTGACTTCAATTCTTCCTCAAGACTCCAAACTTGTGTTCTTCACTCAAGAAAGCTCTTTTCCACCGACGGGTGTCATCCTCCTCCACCTTGGAGGCTTAATTATGTTTTTATATCCCAAAAATCCTAAGTTTAATGAAGCCCCACATAATGTCTCTGATTATAATTCTCACGAAATGACTCATCTTCTCTTCTCCTCTTTGATTTCTAGCTCAATCTCCAAGTTTCTCTATCTTCCTTCCAACATAAAAATATTTAATTCTTACCCTAAATTAACATTAAACATTAAAGAATAATGATGAAAATCAAACCAAATGAAATCATACAAGATGAATTCTAAAATAAAACAATAATCAATAATTATGCAAGAAACACATGCCAATTACTTACAAAAACATAGACTAATTCACAACTATCAACATCCCCACATTTAAATCTTTGCTTATCCTTAGGCAAAATAAATACAACCATTCAATTCTATCACTCTTCTTTATAAAGATCAAAGCATACGATCCCTCAAATTTCATCCAACTTAATACACATATCATGACTACTTTTTCATTAGTGTACATAAGCAAACTTAACAATTGACACCATCACTCTAAGATAAGTATAGATGCAAAAATGAATCTTCCTAACAATTTTCACTAATTTCTCTTAAGTGTTTAATGGTTAGTGTTTCCCTCAAACTTCCTCTAGGAAACTACACTATTATAGGCTTGCTAATACACCAATTATCCTCTACAATGATTGCATGTATAAATAGATCAAAAGGGCTTCTTTAGGTTTGTAATGGGATAAAGGTTAAGGTCGGTAAAGAAGGAAAAATGGTTGAGCACAAGCATTCATAAAATAAAAAGTGGTCGTAAGGGATAAGAAAACATACTCTGACATACATAAATGTAACTGATACTAATACACTTATTTATGTTACTCACTTGTTCTTCCCTTTTCTTTTCCTTTCTTTTCCTTTTTTTCCTTTTTTCTTTTTCTTCATGTATGGAAGAATTATGAATCAAAATAGAACGATATACACTATAACTCACAAGCATAAGTATCCTCAACTCACCTCAGTAACAACAATTTCACAATGATCCTAACTAATGTATTACTTAATACTTTTCTAAGCTTATGAATGGGTAGGCTAATAGGGTTTTAAATTTAAAAATTTTGGGTGTTTTCAAGAAACAAAAGGTTAAGGCTCAACGGGGGTAGCAAATAATAATGCAAAAGTTGCTCATTTAAACCAAGGTTTATTAAAAAAAAAAAGGCCTTAATAATCTTTATTAAGTATGCTTCTAGTAGACTCAAACCGATTCATAACAAGCTCTGAAGGTAATAACCTAAGGAAATATCACTCAACAAAGAAATAGAATGACTATAGATAGAGTCGTATGGCTCAATCCTCACATTGGCTCAAATCTACACTACCTTATTGCTCAAATTTCAATTATGACTAAGCTTATGTAACCAACTACTTTTCATCACTCTATATGGTACACTTTCTACTTAAGTAACCTAATCAAAGTTCAAGCATGCATTCGATCTAATTCCAACTAACATGATAGAATTTCATCGCAACGCCCATCAGAATGACTCAAGTGCGATTTCATTGCTGACACAAAGCACATATAATATGCCTAAACAAGCATACTATTTAACAAAGTGCACACAATGCAATTAAGAAAGTAAATGTCACCTCCCCACACTCAAAGATCAAATTGTCCTCAATGTGACAAGTCATCCATCAAGTAAGTGAAAATGGCATTAAACCAAACAAAAATGATAACAAACCAAACAAAAGAAATTGAAACAAACTAATGATATCAAACCAAACAAAAGAAAGTGAAATCAAACCAAATAAGAATAACATGAAATCAGACACAAAAAACAAAACTAGACAAATGATATAAAGCAAAACAAAAGATATTTAACCAATCAAAAGAAAAATGACATCAAACCCAACAAAAAATGACATGAATTAAAAGTAAAGTGTAAGAAATGGCTTATAGAGATGATGGTGGCAACGGTGTGGACGAAGGAGCTTCAAAGTTATTCCTCTTACAAAAGTTGAGGAACCTCTTCCTCAAGCTGTGTTGCTCCTTGTAGACTTGCTGCATTTTGGTGCCAAGCTCATTGAGTTGGGATGTCATATGCTATTCATTAAGGGCCATCTTGTCTAGGATTTGTTGAAATCAGTTGACCTCTGTTGGTGAACTTGGCTCCACCTCTAGTGCTTCTTCCTTTGGCTCCGAGACTACTCAAAAAGTGGAAGATCGGGCCCCTACTATTCCTCACTGCTGTACACATCTGAGGATTGCAGAGTTCTACAGAATGGAACCCCATAATCTTGAAGTGCCTCAAATATGATATGTTAAACATATCATGTGGCGTTATCACAAATTTTCCACATAAACATTATAAAACACACCAAAAGCAGAAGTAATATGAGTCATCCTAAAACAAGAACTCTTATTGTTTACAGCACTCACTATTGATTGAAAAATCCTATAAGGCATATTAATTTTTATTTTCTGATCCATACACCACAAAAAGAAAAATTCTTTAGTCGAGCATTTGTTGCTTTCAGTTTTATTAAACACAGTTAAACACATAAATTTGTGTAAGAGTAAATACTCGACACTACAGATTAAAGAATTTGATGCATTTTGTGAGCCAAAATGATGTTAACCCATTAAAGTTTTCTAATACAAATCGATATCAAAATTAGCATGATCATCCAGAATTTTTGTAATCGATAAATTGAAAATTTCACGCATGATAGAATAATCAACTTTAAAAACATTGTCAGCTAACCTAATCTAGAACATATCCATTTTAGGGTTATACCTGACTGAAGTGAAGAACTCTAGAGTCGTAGTAGAGTAAATACGCACGTCATACCGAATAAACCTATTCCAACCTATTTTTGCAATTAGTTATTCAACTTTTCACCTCACTCCTATGTTTTCCAATAATTCAAAATCAAATATCAAGGAGTGACTATTGCTCTAGCTCTATGGTCTTAGAGTCGCGTACCTTTTTCCAAATAAGTTAAGAATGGGGCCCAATAAGCTGCCGCTAAATCGGACTTACCTTCACGGGAAGCTTACAGGTGGAGTTTGTCAACTAGTTTCCTAGCCATCATCTTCCTTGGTGCCATTGTAAGAAGAAAACTTGCAAAATTGATAGAAAGAGAGTGAAATTCAGATTTTAGAGAGAGCAAAATCTGACCTAAATCTTTGTGTTTTTAAATGATTAATGTTGGACCCAAAAAATTTTTAACTTTTTATTTATTTATTTATTTATTTATTTAGTTGTTTATTTTTAGAATTTAGTCCATGATTTAGCAAGCATAAGTAGAAACTAGAATTATGAAACAGAAGTGTTAGAATTAAGCAAGAGTATAATAGGCATACTATGGTGTTTAATAGACTAAAGGGCTAATAAGCATTACATTAAATGGAGAAGGGCAAATTTGGGAAAGATAAGACAAAAGTAGTGTTGAAATGAGAAAGAAGAGAGAAAAACGTGTGGAAGAAAGAAAGAAGAAGAAGAAAATGTGGAGAAACTAGGAAAGAAGAAGAAAATTATGGAGAATGAGAAAGAAGAAGAGAGAAGAGAAATCGACTTGCTTTAGGTATCTCCATCATCTTTTCTTCTTGCTTGGGCAGAAAAGGGATTAGAGAAATGAGTTATGTTAGAATTAAAGGGAGAAAGAAGAGAAACCGATTTTGATATTCATGGATTTCTAAACTAGGTTTTAGTTTTGCTAGTTTAGATAAACTATGGGTAGATTGAATCTAAGCTCAAATTCATTATTTTGATTATTGAAGTTTTATGGGTTTTTTATTTGAACATTGGTTTGAATGAAAATTGGTTTGTTTGAAGGGAACCAAGAAAATCCCATACAAAAGCAAGAGGAAAGGCAAACCTGAGTTTGGATTTCCAACCAAATTAGGTGGATAATATATTTATAGTTACTGTGGAAATGGGGTAAAATTACTTACCTATGTGTGTATGTTTGATTGCTTGATTTTGAATTGTGGTATTTGTTGAAAAAAATGCACTTTGATTCATTATCTTGTTATGCTTGAAAGATGTTATGACATTTAGTATAATCACAAGAGAAAATAGCATAAGGAGCATGAAAATATGAATATTTGATGGAATTAATTGAGTATGAAAATTGCTTGTGTTTGGGCAAGAGAGAGACCATTTTGTTCATCACGTGCACGTAGACTTTAAGCCTTCTTCCGGCTACCTGCTTGTGGCATATGAGCTCCTAAGTAACGAACTCATTTTATTCATGGTGTAAACTTCAGTTTCTCCATTTCGATCTATGAGACTCTCAAGCCATTTGTTTATAGATTTCATTTGATTGGTTGAGCATGATACACAATTAAGAGTTATATTTTGATGGTTAATTATTTATGATATGTCTTATATGATAACATTTTTTTTAAATAAGATTCTTTGAGCTAGAACTGTTGATGAGTCAATTGCTACATTAAAATGAGATATAGAAGTATAGATATATATATTGTGTGGCTCGTTACCAATGGATATAAATATATTAGCCACTAAGCTTTGTAGCTTAACCCATTATTTTTCACTCCTTAGGTGCAGAACAAGAAAGTTGTTGATCCTTGCAAGATATTGGCAACTCCAAGATAGCTACATCTAGTAACTAAGTTAGTTCGACTATTTTTGGGTAGCTTTATAAGCATATCGAACAAGAAGGTTATTGATCGTTGCAAGATATTGGCAACTCCAAGATAGCTGCATCTAGTAACTAAGTTAGTTCAACTATTTTTGGGTAGCTTTATAAGCATATCAAGCATGAGCATCTATTGGTATTTTGTATTAAGTTATTGATGTGATTATGGATATGTAACTAAAGTTACTGTTTTCATAATGAGATTAAGAATTGAAGAAGTTTCTTTTGTATATGCTCATATTTATCTTTTGGTTAAGTTGTTAATGGTTGTTGAAATGATATGTACAAATTAGTGTTGGATTGTTAGGTCAGGGTTGCACATTCGAAGGTTTTGCTGTGGCAAAGCCAGATTTGGTAGTAGCGAACCTTTCCCAAAAGGTGTTTTGGCTCGATCTCGTAAATTCGTTACGGCGAAGTCAGATTTTTTACCGCGTCACATTTTTTAAGGATGTATTTGCTTGACTCAAAACTTCGTTGCGGTGAAGTCAGACATTGATCGCGGCGAATTTTTCCCCAGAGGTCCTTAGAAATATTTCCTAGTTTTGCCGCGGCGAAAAGATTTAGTTTGTCACTGCGAACCTGCCAGTGCTAACGTTGAAATTTTTCTTACAAATTGAAGATTTGAACTTTCCCTCTCGCGTGATTGTTGCCTGATCGTCTTAAATCGTCGCCTTAGGATAAGCAACGAGACTCGGGCCTAACGTCTTTGGTATAAGAGGTTAGGCTTTTAATGATTCTTAGGCTTAAAATATGTGGTGGTATAAATTTTTATAATGTGTGATTAATTGTTTACATTGTTGAATTGATTGATTGCATTAAGTGACATGCATATAATGCATACATATAGGAAATAAGATTAAAATGAAATGTAAGTTAATCGTTAGTGTTTAAATTGACAGAGTAAGATGCCACCTCGTAAAAAAACACGAGGAGTTTTACAAGGATCTATTGCACCTAACTCTCCACTAAGAGAGGAGAGTAATGATGAGTGTAGAGCCCTAGGAAATAGTAAGGCTTCTATAGGGCATGGTAGTGGGCCCTTTCGATCACAGATCTATGAGTCATCTCTTCCACAAAAGCAAGTGCCTACTCCCTTAGATCCTAGACTATTCTAGGCCTTTGCTCAGACTTTTGTCCAGGCTATAGGCCAGATGTCGTAAACTTCTACTCCAGCCCCAACTAAGAAAGGAAAGCAGTTTGATAAGCTTAGGAAGTATGGGGCACTAGATTTTTATGGGACGGCTGATCCAGAAGAAGCTGCAACATAGTTGAGGAAGAAAAAAAGGATATTGGAGCAAACGGAATGTGAGGATCATGAAAAAGTAGAATATGTCGCAAGCTTGCTACAGGGAGATGCCCTGTATTGATGGGAAAGTGTATTAAGGAGTTAGAGAAAACCACCAGTGTTGACGTGGAAGGACTTCCTAGCTACTTATAAGAAGAAATATTTGTCAGAGGTATACATCCAGCAGAAGCAAAGGGAATTTCTGAGTCTCACCTAGAGGGAGATGACAATGAGCGAAAATAAGCACAGATTTACACAACTGTCTTGATATGCAGCTAAGATGATGATGAGTGAAGTGGCTAAGTGTTGTCAGTTTGAAGCAGGATTGCATTTAGCCATCAGGGAAAAAGTGGTGGTGCAAAACTTCTGTGATTTTCAACAGCTGGTCGAAGCGACGTTATGGGTTAAGAATGTAGAGAATATAAAGAGCGCTGTGAACAAAAAGAGGAAAGGTAGAGAACAGTTTAAGAAAGGAGTAGTGCTCTTATGATAAAGAGGAGTGCCAGGACCTTCCCATATAGTCTGAGGATAGGAGCAGTGATGCAACCAGGTCCAAACAGATGAGAACTATCTCTCATCAAGCCTCTATGGCTAGAGGTAGTAAAAAGGGAGAGGGGGATAGGCCATCCATTCCCAGGTGCAACCATTAGGGTAAATTCCATAAGGGGGTGCTATAGGTTGACTGGAGCTTATTTTAACTGTGGGGAAAAAGGGCACATGGTTAGGGAGTGCCCGTAGTGTGCAAGATGGGAAGGAACTCAAATGCAAGCTTCAAATAGGGCTGAGACTGTGGGACACAAGACTGCAACTAAAGTGGGAAGTTCTGATGTAGCCAAAAAAGTGAATCGTCCAGGAAGACCAAAGGGGCAAGCGCCCACTAGGGTGTTTGCAATAACGAGCGAGGACATAGAAATAGCTCTAGAGGTTGTGACTGGTATGAGTAAATTGTTTAATGATAATATTGTTGTTTTGATTGATCTCAGGTCTACTCATTCATTTATTTTGTCAAGTAGAATTGTGCATGATAGAAGTTTGAGCCCATTAGATAGTCCCTTGGTGGTTAATAGCCCAATCGGCTAGTATATTATTAGTCGATTTTATAGAGATTATGAAATATTCATTGGTGGAGGAAAATTAATGATAGACTCAATGCCATTGAAGATAAGGGGATTAGATGTGATTTTGGGCATGGATACATTAGAAAAATATAATGCCAATTTAGATTGTAAAGAAAAGACAGTGTAGTTTGAGTTTGACAAAAGTATAAAGGTGGTGTTTATAAGAGACAGGAAAGCAAGCCTGCCTAGAATTATTTCGACTTTGACAATACCTGTGGTCATGGAATTCCAGGATATCTTTCTAGAGGAATTACTAGGACTACCATCACCCAGAGAAATTGAGTTTCCCATCGAGCTTCTTCTGTACTGCATCGATATCAATTCCTCCTTATGGAATGATTCTGACAGAATTGAAGGAACTTAAAAAGCAGTTAAAATAGCTATTGGAGAAAGGTTACATTAGGCCTAGCTCTTCACCTTGGGGAGCTCCAACTCCTTTTGTGAAGAAGAAAGATGGATCATTGAGAATGTTTGTCGATTACAGGAAGCTGAACCATTGTTAGGACCCCACCCTTGCGAGTTGCGTGTCTGACGTCCTAAGTGATATCTGGACGCGCATCCCACAAAGGTGGCGAGCCCACACCCGTCAATCCTCAAAGTATAATTTCATCTTGACCTCCTCAGAACATTTTGTCCCTTGACTAGTACTTATAGCCTAAGTCTCTAGCTGCTTCTGGATCCTTGATAACCACTTCTTGTTGAAAACCGTTATTTAATTGAGTTCTATAACTAACTTCAACTAAATAACTATCTAACGTACTGACGTAATTTCTTCTTTGTATCGTCTGTGTTTTCAAATTCATCTATGTTTGGTGTTTCGTCTGTGTTCTCCACTTCGTCTATCTTTTTGCACTTCGTTTGCCTTTTGTGCTTCATCTGTCTTTTGCCTATCCTCTGTCTTTTACATATCGTCTATCTTTCCTCACGTCTGTGTTCTGAATTCATCACTGATGATTCCTTTTGTCTGTCTTTTCCCATGTGTCTGTGTTTTGGTGACATCATCACAGACGATTCCTTTTGTCTGTGTTTTCCTTGCATCTGTGTTTTGGTGATGTCATCATAGAGGATTCCTTGCGTCTGTATTATGATGTTATCACAGACGATTCCTTGCATCTGTGCATTCTTACGCATCAAAAACCACTGAAGCAGATCCCAAAACCTCTTGCAACTTACCTTACTTAATACAAACATAAATCTTTTCAACCACCCTCATTCATTCCATTCCAAAGACAAAATATACAAAACATAAACACCAACTACTTCCCAAAGCCTCAAAGACATTTGATTATCAAGTGTAATGTGAAAACTTAAAAGTGGTCATAAAAAACTCAAAATACATTCCATTCATATTAATAGGTAGAAGTCTTTACAAAGCTTTAATGACATTTCAAGCCACAATACATAATACACTTGAACTAGTAAAACTTGAAATGTGGCTAAGGCCTTGAATTCCCAAAATTTTAACTTAAAAATACAAAAGAAAGTATGCAGGCTAGAGTGATGCCTTGACTCTTGACTTACTCAATCTCTTGCTCATCACCTGAATGGGAGGAGGAGAATG
>JAOSBO010015673.1:0-12574 GCA_027563915.1 Erythroxylum rotundifolium
AACTATGAGGCATGAAATGGAGTACCTAATCAAATTAGGCCTAAGCCTATAACCACACACACACACACACACACACACACACACACATATATATATATATATATATATAACTACATGGCATGAAATGGAGTACTTAATCAAATTGGGCCTAAGCCCATAACCATCCATCATGCAAGTGCATAAATTCTTCTAACCATGCATTCTCTAATGCATATATGTAAACACATCATTTATATTATGAAATCTTATGGATCCTAACATATAGAAACCCAATCCAACACTTAGATTTACTATCTTCCCTTTTTTAACTTGGCTAAAATTACTAATATATTTTATTTTGATTGGAATTAATATTAATCTAATTAACATTAATTCCTAATTAAAAAATTAATTCATAATTAATTTATCTTAAAATAATTATTTGATATTAAAAATAAACAACTTCAAGCATGCCAATTTTTCTAGTCTAACTACAAAATCTATTACTTTAATAAAATTAATTAAAAATTAATTTCTATAATTTAAAAAAATTTCTATAACATCAAATCATCACTCCAAGCATCTCTAGGTCGTTTCATGATATTCAAAATAATTTAGGAATCACCGATAAGACACCAAAAACGACAAATATGACTTCCAAAATTTTCTGGAAATCAAATTTAAAGAAAATTCATTTAGGCATGCATCAAACATCAAATTAAACATATTTATCAAATAATAATATTTTAAAGGTTCTGGAACCGAACTATAAACATACAAAAACATCAAACAAAACAGATTCTACAATTTCTAGAAAATTGTCCAAATCTAGAAAATTGTTTGGTAAAATTATTAAACATTTTTAATAATTATACAAAAATTACAGACGTATAAAAACATCCCAAATATGTTCACATAATTTTTTTAGAATCAAATTCCACAAAAATCATATGTAACGTCATCAGTTTACCCAACAGACATCAAATGTCCAGCAAAAAAACATATTTCATGCATGTTCTTGTAAAGACAAATTAACTATTTTAATAAAATTAAAATTATTTTCAATTACGTTGAATCATTCAAATACATCTTATGAACAGATTGGTGAAGGAAATCATGAAAATCATTTTTCTATAATTAATTTCGAACAAAACATTAATGGACCCTAAGTTGTCATAACCATGAAAACAACTTTCACATGTAATGTATTCTACATCTAACAAGGCACAAGATAACTCTGAAACCACAATTAGGTTTCGGCCATGCATCTTATACATAATATATATCAAATAACATAATATATATTTAATATAAGGCAGATATTATATATATAGTGTTACATGAATTAAAACTTAATTCAAGCAAGTAAAGAGCGGTATCTAGCAACCTATCATGACCCTAATTGATTGGAAGGTCAATGGTTTAACTATGAACCCTTCCATATGCAATGTTGCCATGCAAATTTTCCTTTCACCAAATTAGAGTATGGTTAAAGTGTCAACTCCCACTAGACTGACTACGTCATATCTAGTCTAAATGATATTAGATCTTGTCCTTAGGATCATATTACTTTATGTATCACTGAAGTCTCTTTTCATGATGCAATCTACTTTGGCTATAGACTCCCGGGTAATGACTCGATAAGATGTCGTAGGTATCATCTCCTTCTATCAAGAGTGGTGAATCCTTTATTGGCTACCCAATTAAATCCGACTACCTCAAGTTATACCCAATCACTACCCTATGAGTAACCCCTGAAAGACATCGACGAATGGAATCAAAGCACAGGAATAGTCTTCGAGACATCTTTGAGCATCTCAAGTTAAAGTATACTTGCACCATTGCTATGATGAGACTATCATTGACACTAGAATAGAATATCTATATGATTGTCTCTTAGTAGGTCAATCTAATGTACTTACTACCCTTAGTAAGCATCTACATGTTTTGAAAAAACTCATGTCCACAGATTATGAGATCTACTGCTTCATCGAATCAGGGAGTATAAAATGCACTAGTGTATCTGGATTAATGATATCCTATCTCATTAATCCTTTGACTAGGGAAAGTTTAAATACTACCATAACTACAAATAATAGGAATCTCATTATCATGATCTCATAATGATTTCCTCCATGCTATGTTTTGTATCAAGGACTTCATTAAATCAATTTAAGATCAAAATCAAATCCATAAACTTATGAACATCGAAAAAATGAAAAATGCCTTTATTAATCATAAAATGATTTGTATAATAAGTGCTAAAGATGATTGCCTTTAGAGCACTTCTTTAACAAATTCACAACTAGATTCGGTAGACAAATAATAGGAAAAGGATAATAATAGTACTTATAGTCCTCGTGATATTGACTTGTCATTGTCAGTGCTAGCTAAAACTACACCATGCACTTATAGTTAAAATACATAATATCACACACACCAATTCTTAAAGAGTTGTTGGGCTAAATATTATCATAAATTGGTCTCCATTTAAAGAAAGAACCTTAATAGGAGTTTAAATGGAGTCTAAGATAGGCTTGATTTTAGTAACAAAGAGTTTAGAAATAACCACATTAATCATGATATTATTTTATAATCAACCAAAGAGGAGGGAATAGGGTTTTTTGTTGGGACAAGTAAAATGTATGCATTTTTTTATTTATGGATAATTTTTAATCAAAAAAGAAATTGTTAATATTTGCGATGATTGTGGTACCTACAAGGGGCTATATTTTTTGTTTTTGATGAATTTGTCCTTAAAACCATTAGGTAAAGAGACTTAGCTTTAAAATCGTTAATTAATTTTATCTATTCCAAAGCTAAAGAGAGTTTTTTATATATACCCTAGTTAAAGAATGTATTTTGTAAGGAATCAAAGAGATCATGACTGATACCAGTAGGAATATACATCTTAAAATCCAGTAATGAAGGGTAGGTTGGAAGTTCCATTCTAGGTTTCTATTAAAAGCAGTTCAAAGTCACTAGTTTTAGATCCTCTTAGTTAGTAGCTAGGAAACCATCTTGTATTATAAGCAAAGTGATGCTATCTCAATTCCTTCTTTCCTAGAGCTTTTAATAGTCTTGATATTTTACAAAAGCAATTCGTTCAACTTGTTTTACTAAAAGTGTAACAACTTGTAAATCACTTCTTGGTAAAATGAATCTAAGTTTATGCCTTATTTTAGTATCTCTTCTCGCTTGCTTCTAGGTTTGCCTATGAGATGGATATAGAGTCCCCAAATTTTTGGGAGTGACATATAAGACCTCTAAGAGATTTTTGGGAGTGACATATGAGACCTCTAAGAGATTCACTAAGGAGATAATCATATTAGGACAAGGTTAGGACAAGGAAGAATCAATGAGACCAATTTAGCTTAAGAAGAGAAAGGTAAGAGGGGGAAATTAGGATCAAATAAGACTATGCTTAGTATAATAACAACATCAGGCTAAGGCATAACCATATTAGGGGAATGCATGGCCAAAGATTGAGAAGTAAGATTTAGGATGGAAAATCAGAAACTTTTAGCTATTACCATTTTTCGTAAAACCAAAAATTTATTGTTTGGCAAAATAGTTCGTATCCAATACTGTTAGTATAAATAGAAAAGTAAGAAAGGAGTGGGGTTAGGTCAGAAGAAGGAAAATGATTAGTCAAAAGAAAGAGGGTACAGATAATTTACCCTTTAACAAGTTACCTTTAGCATCACCTACACATTCTTATAAATACACATATTTTAAAGATAGAAATGCATTTTTCATCACAAAATTATTCTTCCATTTATATTTTATTATTATTGTGGTCACGATTAATTTTCATTCAATTTGAAAATTGGTGGTATTTATAAAGCTAAAAGAAAATTCCAACATGAAGTTTTTTGAAGTAGGATGTATATGACACTAAAATTGCATATTGACATATATGTATTTTGAGTCAAGTGTAATTGTACATTATAAAGTTACAAAGCCACACTTTTGTGATACAAACAATTCCTAGTTTGTAAAATTTAAGCTTGAGTTTGAAATTTTATTTTTCGCTAATAATGGATTAATTACATTAATGGTATTATTATTATTTTAATCGTTATCATAATTTCAATTTAACCAAAGAGATTCTTAAAATATATTTCTTAATCGCATCGGTAAATTTTATTTTATTAATCATACTATAAAAGTAATAAACAAAATAATTGTAATTTTTTTGGAAATTAAAGAATAATACATCTCTAAAAGGAATAGGCAAGGTTTTATAGAAGCATTAATGCAAGTTTATTCTCACTTTGCTTACTAATAAAATCAAAATCCAATAAAATTTACCTCGAGTATCAATTAGAACAAGAAATGTGTCACCCCTAAATTTGAATAAGCTAAAAGCAAAGAGTTTAACAACTAAGTATACTAGACCAATTATATATTTAAAATTGAAGTCATAAACTAAGTGTGAAGATAGCTTAAGAGCCTTCCCCTTTTTAAAATCATTTATTAAATCTGAACAATATTGCTAAGCTTGAGGCTTTGAATTGCCATCCTGGAGTTATTAATCAATCTTACATTCCTCCCTTTCTAAAGAGAGTATATTGTACATCCAAAGCCACCAAAAGAAAATAATGATCATCTTTGGGTAATAGACCAAGATTGTAAGTCAATTTAATGATATTCTCCAGCATAATTTCATTCAAAATTAGTTGCAAGTCTATTGAACACTCAACTAGACCTCTTTAGCATATAAGCCACTAAAGAAAATATGGTTGGTGAATCCTGAAGGTTGCATGCAGAGACAATAATAAGAATTCAGCACGGAGACATCATTAAGCATATCTATGGTGCTTCCTTATTTAGAATGATATGAAATATAATAAAAAATACACTTATATCATATTAGCTTGTACCACCTAAACTTGAGGAGAGAATAAATTTAGAAGTTCCTGACATGATAGTGAAAGAACTAAAAGGTTTCTTTAATCATACTGGTTTTTACTCTTTAGAGGAACAAATATTATATGTAGCAATGCTACCATTTATTGAGTTACTTATCTTACCAATGAGTTCTATATGATTCCATTTATAAGGAATTTAAGTTTATTATTGTCTATAAAATTCAATATGGAGCTATTAAAGGAAGGGAGAAGAAATAGGGGTTCATCCTTACCATAATTCTCATACCAAAACTATAGGTACTCACCATTTCCCACTCTCATTTTAACTACATTCTACATTAAAGCTTTGAGTTTTAAAAGTTGCAAAATGGACTTATAGGTGTCACTTATTGGATTGAATTAAAAATACATCTCTAAATTCATTTTGAAAATAGGATTTTATTTATCATTAAAATACAGGGAATGCCCAAGACATCCTAAAACTTGGCAGATAAATATTTTTCGTATTTGATTTTGGCATAGGGTATTTTTAGTTTACATCCTAACTATAGGAAGTTCCTTAATAGCTTCTCAATATCGTTAGTTAACTTCTTTGGTATCATCAGATGAGAAATCTAATAAATATGTATACCACTAACGACTAATATAATAATTTGCATTCTACCTACATAGGATAAATTTATATTAAAATAATGTCTAATTCTTCTTCTTATCTTATCAAAGAGAGGTTTACATTCCATATAGTATAATCCTTTGGAGGTAATTGGAAGATCTAAATAGAAAAAAGGAAGAGTTTTAATGTGAAGGTTTGTAATACTAGATAACTCATATGATAAGTGATGAGCATCAACAGATAATATAAGAAAGCTTTTGTTTTTATTCATGTTAAAAACAGATTTCTAATCAAAGGATTAAAGGGATTTGACTAGGGCATTCATTTAGAGTTAGTTCTACAAAATTAAAGCAGATCGTCTACAAAAGAAAGGATGCAAATATGAAGCTATTTGTATTTATTGTGGAAGGTGAGATTAATATTCCTCACAAGTTATGTTTAAAAAGCTTGGTCAGTACCTCTATACAAATGTGAATAAATAAGGGAATAAAGAGTCCTTTTACCTCACTCTCTTTTCTCCGTTCAAGATTATATAAGCTTTAGCATTGATGAGTATGCTAAATGATGAGGAAGTAAAACATTTCTTTATTCAAGAGTTAAATAAAGTAAGGAACCTAATATTATATAAAGAACTAAGTATAAAGTTCTAATCGATCATATCAAAGGCTTTATTAAAGTTTATCTTTAAGGTTCAATTCTTAGCAAAGCCTCTTAACTTAAGGTTTTTAGAAATTTATGGACAAAGAAGATATTGTTACCTATTGGTATTGGATTAATAAATGCAACTTAGTAAGGATTGATAATAAAAGGTAGAATTTACTTGATTTTGGCGGCCAAAATCTTAAAAATTATTTTATAGAAGATTACAACAAGAAATTAGTCCAAAACCCTTTAAAGACTTTGGGTTAGGAGTATTAGGAGCAAAATATAGCAAATCTTATTCCAAAATTTTGGAAATTATAGGCTTGGAAAGAATTATGTGATAGCATTATACAAATAGGCTTTAGTTGATTCCCATGTTTTTATTTTGAAAAAAACCATTAAACTCATCAAGACCTGGGACTTTGTTTGGGTTTATAATGAGAAGGGATTCCTTAATGTTAACTCCAGTGAAAGGTCTAGTTAATATGGAAATCTGATCATTTTTAATTAGTTTTAGGACGAAAGCATATAGAGAGATTAAAGATATACTAGTGGGAGGATCGAAGAGATTTTTAAAGTAGCTCACTACATATTTTAATCATCCAAATTGATTATTAAAGACTTTGCCATCTTTAAAGGTAAGATAAGTCATTCTATTAGTGTCTCTTTTGCATAAGAGAGACTTATGGAATAAAGATGTGTTACTATGATAATTTTTTAGCCATCAGATTCTAGCCTTTTGGGGAGCATAGAACTATAGGCTTCTAGAGCTTAAATATACTTCCCCAATGTTTACTTTTCATTTAGCAATTTAATGTGATCCCCTAGGAAGACAGAAACACTTTTTGGATTTCATTAATCCTTTTTTTAGCCACTTTCAAATCACTATTAGTATTGATAACACTAGATCAAATCTCCTTAAGTCCCCCCTTATCTGCATCAACTTTTTATAGAATTCATATGATTCATTCCTATTAATTAGCAAGCCCAATACTTTATCAACAGCCTTTTAGAATCCTTCCATATTTAAAAAATTGAAAAACTTTAATGGAGTAATTTGCTTACGGAAACTAAAAGAGTTATATAGTTTTATAAGTTCATAATCTGAAAATAAATGAATGTTAAAGATTGCCTTATTATTTTAGATTTTTTCTAACCAAAGATTATTTACAAGGGTCCTGTCCAACTTATTCTCATAGAGGTTTCCCCTACTTATTTGTTACACTAAATAAAATAATTACCCTCTATTGTAAGGTTATTAACTTCAAGGTCCATCAAACATTATCTAGATTTTTCACACATTTTTCAGTGCAAAGGTTTCCTTCAATTTTAGAAGCTAAAGAATGTAATTAAAGTCTCTAAAAATTAACCAAAGGAAATATATTGATAAGGATAGGTTCCTTAAAGAGTCTTAAAAACATGATCTTTTAAAGGAAAAACTAGAGGTATAAATAAAAGACACATAGAGTCCTTTTTTTACATATTTATTTGTCTTTGTATGCATTGTTTAGAGATGAAGTAGCAAATATCTAAATCCTACCAAGATCATATGCCAACATAATCGTCCCTTAGTGGGGCTTCTTATGGTGGGAAATGATGCTTTTTCATTTACTAATCAACCATAACTTACTATTTCTTTTAGAAATCACGATTGTTTTTAAGAGACTAATGATAACTAGTTTTAACAAATTTAGATGGTGAAAAAAAACCTATTGGTAACTATTTTTTAACGAATTTAAATGATGAAAAACAAACTTTTGCTTATGGGAATTATTGATTCCCTTACTGTTACATACAAGGAGAGACATTAAAGGTGGTTTAAAGTTAAGCTTGCTCTCTTGGTCCTAGTTTTGGCATTATTCCCAAACATTCTCCTTTCAAATTTCTTAAACTTATGATTCATTTACATTTTAGCACTCCCAGATTAAGTTGATCTTAGATTATTAGTAATATGAGTAGTGTATATAATATTAATAATCTGAAGGATAATAAGGTCTATTACTATTGACAGATGCATAATTAAACATATTATACCTTATATTTGATGTATTTTTTCTTGATATTTTATACTTTTATTGTATATTCAGTACTTAATTTGCTCCACATGTTTATAGGTTATAATTTCCTTCATGCACCAAAAGGAGAAGAATTTGGAATAAAATGTGGCATAAAATAAAAATTTGAACTACAGATGGGATACTCAGTTGTCCATTAACTTGTATACTTCTCTTAGGCTGTCTAGGTTAGTGAATTTTGGAGATTTTAGGTTATGAACATTTTGATACATTACTATGTGTCATCCCATACATCTCCCATAACCTTAAAATTATTTTAAAAGGATGTGTTCAGAGGCAAAAACGTGGAACAGACATTTTAAGACATATAGAGATCTTGCTGACGATGGAACACATCATCAATTAAAAGTCCTCGCGTTGGACTTTGTTGGAAAGGTAGGTGTTCGGCATAACCCCTACTTGCGAATTTCGTAAGGCAGGTAGCTTTAGAGATCCCATTCCTCACCTTTACCCTTGCCCCCAAACTTTACTCTTTCAACACTTGTATACTTTCTAAATAGTCAGGCCTGCCCCTGTCCCATTGTCCATTGAGCCTGCTCTGAACAATCCACCTTTTTCTGGATTATTACCAATGTAATCATAAAAGACAAGTTTTTTAGGAATTTTATATGGATAAACTTGGATTTTCAGCTAGCTCAGCTCCAACTCTTCGATATATTTCTTGCTGGAAGTATCCTTGATCCCATCATTCAGAGACCTTTAAAGGTGACTCGAGAGGTGATTTGATCCAAAGAAGTGGAAAACATAAAGAATTCCTTGAAGGATCCAAGTGAATACAAGATCAAACCTCTACCTTGCAAGAATATCCAATAGGAGATAAATAGGTATATTTATAATTATAACCCCATAATTTTCTATTCATTTATCTTTACATTATTGTTTGATTTCTTCTTCAATCATATGTAACTATATTTCTTTACTGTCTAGGTAAGACAAACCCTATGTTTATGCTTTAAAATGTTTTCATTATTTTATTTAATGCAATTGTTTTGATTTATTTATCGTGATTTGATTATGTGTTTAATCTATGTTCTAACAAATCTGAAATATTAGATCATAACCTGATTTCATAAGATAGAGATTAAGAAATCCTTCTGTAAATATATCCACCATAATTGAAAGGAGTTGATTATAACCCTAGAGATATGATAACATAAATCCTCTAGATTAAGGTCAAACCTAATAGCAAAATTCACAAATCAGTGAAGAAATTTTATAAAATTTAACTTGAATAATTTGAATAATAACCTTATGTAACATACCATCTTATATAGCAGATGCCTGAACGTATCAACTATTATTCGATAACATTCTCTATAAGGATGGCATGTTAAGACGATCACATTACCATATTTTAAGGCATCATATATCAAAAGCATTTTAATCATTCATTTTGAATCATTTCATTCACTATCATATTAAATCACAATTTTCATTACACTTCAAAGTTCACATTTACATTTGACAATAAATGAGAAATGTTATTCTTGATGTATAATGAATAGAGGCATATTTAGGTATGTCTGATTCTGACCATTAATTCATGTCCAATTGCAGTAGCTATACTCTAATTAGTCTAACTAGATCTCCTCTGAACCTAAAAATGAACATTGCAATTTTGATAAGTTTGTGAACTCAGT
This sequence comes from Erythroxylum rotundifolium, assembly GCA_027563915.1. Classification (NCBI taxonomy): domain Eukaryota; kingdom Viridiplantae; phylum Streptophyta; class Magnoliopsida; order Malpighiales; family Erythroxylaceae; genus Erythroxylum; species Erythroxylum rotundifolium. The sequence goes on from JAOSBO010015673.1 coordinate 9,824, forward strand.
GAGTGAACCATCACCGATGCATTCACTCAAGTTATAAGCATAGAGACAAGTCATATCCCAATTCAACAAGTATTACATATCATCCAGTATTGAATATCACATCACATTTCATCATACCTTATCAAGTACATTATGTTTATCACACTTTCATCAGTATATCAGATAAACTAACATTTCATATCATAACACATCCTATTTTCTTTTCAACTATGTTTCAAATAATTCAATAATTTATTTCAATTTAGTCATATGATACATATAAGGATGCATATGAAAATGGATACGTGACTCCGTTCATTTTTATTTTGTTGTGATTGAGCGCCTATTTACTATCTCATATCCATTATAGATACCAGGATCATTTCATTTAATGTCCCATGCCTATGGAGATATAGGGCCCGTTAATAACTGAGCCTATAGCTCTTTGCGCACATTCATGAACCTAAAGATCTTTTTCATATCGGTCATTGATCGTAGCTTTTGATATGATAAGTTTTAATATTTTTAACCTCGATAATACTGTAAGCACCAGGTCATTAGCATAGTACTAAAGGTGTCAATCCCACAAGGAGGAATAATTTAATCCAAAAATCTAATGCTGAACTAAATCGCAATAATTTAATTAAATAAAACTAAACAAAAAAATTATTAAGTCAAGCAATCAATCTCAATAATCAATTTCGAAAATATAAACAAGATAGCAATTTACACAACCAAATCAAGAATCAACCTAGGAACTACCAATTGATAGAAAGGGGATTTTAGTCTGACCTTAATGAAATAATAATTAAATATGAAGTTATCGAATTATCTGGTCTAGCCAATCCTAGGGTGGATTTTTTATGGTTCCAGATTATGGCTTATGCAAAAAGCTTCTTCTTATGTTCTTCATGTTCCATAAACACCTTGGCAACCCTAAGGTTTTTTTGGGTTGAAACGGTTTGAAAGTTCCCTCAAAACCTAACTTTTTCTCTTATTTGCGTGTCTGCTCGACACAAGCCACGATTGTGGCCCTGCCTGCCACAATCGTGGCCAGCATCTAACCTCTCTATCATGATCATAGCTTAATTTCCACGATTATGGCCTGTGATAGAGTCTTTCTGTCACGATCGTATCCCTTTCACAAGTCTCTGTCACGATCGTGACCTATTATGCCACAATCGTCTGCTATGGTTTAAGGCTTGAAAGTCACCGAAACTCCTTTGTTCTTCCATGTTGGCCCTGAAACACTAGCAAACACATCAAGGTACCTCAAAAGCATAACATTTAAGCTCAAAGACTTATGCTAACCCATAAAAACACTTAAACACATAAATTAATTCCAACCTAAATACACACTAAACAATTTAATTAACACTTAATACATAACAAATTAAACTTTAAAACATGATTTAAATCACACCTATCAACATCCCCATGCTTAAACGCTTGCTTGTCCTTAAGCAAACAAAACAACAAACACATAACACATTATGAGAAAATAAGGCAATGGCTTCAACTTCATGAAATAAATTTAATCTTGGACATAATCATTCAAGTTATATCGAATTATTAACATTCAAAATCTGTGTCTAGGGGCTTTGAACTAAATATACAAATTAATCGAGATCTCAGTTTTAATTTATTTACCGTTTTCAATTGCACACACACATTAATAATTCTTTAGTCATTCATACTTTGTAACTATTCCTAAGTACATTTTCATGAAAATTCAAGCTATTACAAGTTTCGTAGGTTTTAATTAAGAACACACATTTTTAAAAAAATAAAGATTTATTCTTTTACTTGGAGGCAAACATTGGTGATGAATATTGATCCAGTTACTCGACTAAGTCAGTTTCATTAAAAAACTTGTTTTTAGTGGAGGCACATATTTGTGATGCATGTCAATCTGGTTACTCAGCTATATCACGTTTTAAACTTGCTACTAGCTATATTCATAACCTGAAGGTCTACGGAATAGTAATTTATTTAACAAACATTTTTTATTTATTTTATTACAGACCTTGTTTTTTTAGCTATTCGTTTCCATAAAAAATACTAGTAAAGCACTTAAGCTGAAAGGCCTTAAGTTATAAATGAATGTGGCAATTTAGAGGATGCTAAACTTACACTTAAATTGTATATTTATCCAAACAACCCCAATTCACTAATTTTTCAAGCTGATGATTCTTCTTAACGTAATCGACTATGTCTAAAACTAAATTAATTTCAAGCCATCTAAGCCACTGACAACTTCAAACAATTCACAAAATTAAACCTAACAACTATTATACAATGTGCAAAATCACATACAATTATACAATGTGAAAAATCACATACAAAAGCAAAACATATGCCATCCCCACACTTGAACCTCACATTGTCCTTAATGTGAGAAGAGAACAACAAGAACATAAAAGAAAAGAAAAGAAAAAAATTGAAGTAAACAGGAAATAAAATAGAAATAAACGTAAAAATTAGAACTAAAGACTAATTTGAAAAAGAAAAATGGTTTAAACAAAATCTCATAGAGATGGAGGCGTTGATCGTGTCAGAGGCGGCAAATAAACGCCCTGAGACTCAAAATGCCAATGGATCGGACAAATATCTCAACTTTGACGTCGTTGTGTCCACACCATTTTCTTCACCGTTCTAGTGTTCTCCACAAGTGTTGGCCCTCGAAATATTTTTATCGAATTAAGCATGATAGTTATGGAATAAGCATGGAAATTGAATTTTTGCCTTAGCATGAATTATAAGGTCATGATA
>JAOSBO010015694.1:0-32131 GCA_027563915.1 Erythroxylum rotundifolium
CCTAAGCAAATCAATTTTTCGGAAGGAACATTTAGGATGAATAATCCGAGATCCGTCTGGAGTTCGTGAAATAAGTCTGATTAGTGTTCTCTTTTGTGGTGAGGAATTCCTCCCTCGTGGGATGCGCGTCCAGATGTCACGTAGGACGTTGGACTTGTACCTCACCGGGAAGGAGTTCCAACAGTCCGGCATTCAACTTTCATTGAGTATTCAAAAATCATTTAGAATGCAGATGTAAATAAAACACTTCCAATATATTCTCAAATATCAAACCCCTCAAACTATTAATGTCCAAAATTCACATACAATCATAAACAATTCTATAATTGGAAGTTAAACAGATATAACTCAATCTTGGTGATAACAGCTAGGTTACTCACAATACGCTCCAGTATATGCTATGGGATGATCCGACAATGTCTTGTTGATGGCGTTCAACTTGAGCATCTAAATATGCATACGTTGTATACATTACCAAAGTGATCAAACAAATACATATTCAATTATGTACATTTATTGTGTCATGTTCAATGCATGCTCAATGACCTTCCTCAGGTATGTTTTCCTTAATCACAATTGTAATTATTCAAACATCATGACTTGTACATAGCTAGTTTGCAATTAGGTTAATACCTTAAGTACATTTGTTCATGCTTAGTTCATTAACCATCCATTTACTAACTCTTTCATAGCATTATAAGTATTCACATAATTCCTAGTTCTCATTTATTCATTCTTAATGCATTATTTATAACATTTGGAATACATTTTCATTCATATGAACATCTTCATTCCTTTAACACTCCATTTCAAACTTAGATACATTGATACCAAACAATCTTTTTCCTTAAGCTATAACATCAATTATCAATCAAAACTTATCACACATTTAACCAACTTTTCCAACATCTAATTAGGTTCATTTTAAGCCTTAATCAAGGACAAATGCATCATAGTTAGGTACCTTATCCTTAATTGGTTCAACCATTGCAAAAATAAAAAATTACCATGTAAAACCAGTGCCCACAATCATGACAGAAGCTACTGCATCTATCCACGATCATGGGATGGGTACCACGATCGTGGCTACCCTTTTCCTGCACTTTTCTTCCCATATTTTCACACTTTGTTGGCAAAGTTAAAACCTCTTTTTATAGTTCATCAATTATACCTCTATTAGGCTGAGTCATACTCCAATTCCTCATCAATATCATCTTCAATTCCAGCTCATATTTAATCAATTTATAGCTCAAAAATCATAGTCTTTTATGCATAAAAAATCAGACCAAAAACTATTTTACATTATCATGCATATAGTCCAACTATCTTACATTATCATGCATATAATCCTAATTTTTTCTTAATTTATGAACACTCTTTTAACATCTTTCTTTAGTATAAGTCCGCCTTTTATACATTAAATTCTAGTCCAATTCGTCCACATAATGCCCTATAATCCACGGTTTTCATATACTAAAAACAAAACATAAAAACTTCCAAGTTCATTAAACACATTTCTAGCACATTTCATCATCAACATCTCATGCATTTCACTCCAATCCAAGCATCATTCTCAGACCATTAAACATGCTGTAAGGATCAAATGTCTACTTATTAGGCTTCAATTCAGCTCATCACTTCAAGATAATCTATCCCTCCAAGCAAGCAAGATCAATCACAAATTCTAAGTGAAATAGGTTGATTTTTTGGCGACAAAGTGAGGGTATCATTTAGCTGATTTCTTGTCCATTTTGTGAAGGATTAAGATGTGAATTTCATGTGATAATTTGGCTAGGGTTCAAACAAAAATTTAGAGAGAAGAAGAAGCTATTTCGTTGAAGGAAACAAAGGAAATGACAAGCAAAACTCTACTATAGAAACTTGCTACATCACATACTAGGTGCCACCAATTTACCTTGGCATGCGTCTTAAGGCATGTTAATCATTTGTTCCTTAATTAAGCTACCACTAATCTCCTTAATTTGCTGTCATTAATCACCAATTAATCAGTCCACACGTCTCCTAATTATTGATCCACATGTCACATAATAATTAGTCCATTTGTCAATTAATTACTAGTCCATTTGTCACCATTTAACTATGTCAAATGTCACTTAATTATAGGCTTAATCATCCTAATTTTTCATGTATCAATTTATCCTACCACTTGTTTATCCTAATTCCAATGTACATATTAATTTAACAATTTCCTAATTAATCATAATCAATTCCAAATTACCAATTGTAACCCAGTCATACCAAAATTCAAGACATAGCAATTCAATTAGCATCATTTTCATTTAATATCTTTCATACCCTTGGACATGTCAATTGAGTGCATATGCTAACTTGTAATGTGTACAAATTACAATTCATGTATGTATGCTATGTAAATGAAATGATTTTTTCTTAAATTCTCAATTCCATCACTCATTCACAATGATCTAAGGTTGAACCCTACATGATATTTCAGAAAACCGAATATTACAAATTGCCTATAATAAAAGCAAATGTATTATAGGGAAGCAGAATCATTCTTGTGAGGAATTCTATTTTTTTCAATCGTTATTAAAGGAATATTTAATAAAATAGCGGTTATAATGATACAAAATTTTGTGATAAAGAAAATGAATTAAAATTGGCAAATAATAAAAAGAGAATTATTAATAAAACAAACCTTGGTTTATGGTCACTTCTACCAACTATCATTGATCACCAAAATAAAATGGAAAACTTGGGATGTTCTTCCTCCTTCTTTGTTGGTCCTATTTATAACCACTTTTCCTCCATGTTTTGTAGATGATGGGATCATCCTGTTATGTTTATTTAACTTTAAGAAATTATAACTTCACTGATTGCCATCCAAACTTGTTAAAGATAAGGTTTAAACAAATTCTAACTATGTTTTTCTTATAAATTCAAAATATGGAAGTTCGAATTTTCACTAACTGTGCCTATGTCGAATCCTAAAAAATGCTATTGTCAATTATATTCCTTTAACTACACATTATTTTAAAGTTTTCTTTACTTGCTCAAGCTTTAAATTTGACAAGGATCATTTGAGTACAAAATAAAACCTAAAATTTAGGATAGATACAATAATCATATAAAACATAAGGGAATTGATATTCAAAATAATCATCTTTAATGGTTTTATTAGTTCTCTTTGGATCATCTTGTGATCTAGCCTAATCACTATCAATATAGCTTACCAAATTACTACCTTCTTCTTTACTATATTTAGTCCAAAGTTTCTTTGTTCCTTACAAGTAACACAATTTGTAGATTTAAAATAAAGTTTTCTTGGAAAATTCATGAATCTAAAGATAACTCATAACTTGTAGGATATTAGATATAGTATTAGTAAGATAAATTAATGATTCAACTAGGCTTTTAAAGATTTCTAGATTTGCATTATTTATTATATCATTGTTCTCTAACTTCTTATTTAATGCTAAAGCAGTAGGTATTGGTTTGAAAGACCCAATGTGAAATTTCTTAAGCAGATCCTCTATATCTTTTTCATAAGAGATGAAAATCTCCCCTTTAGATTGCTTTACTTAATACCAACAAAATATTTCATGCACCCAAAATTATCCCTCTCAAAAGTTTGCATCATAACATGTTTGAATTCATCAACCATCCTTAATTTGTGCTAATGTAAGTAAAATCATTTACGTATAAACACACCATAAGAAAGTCATAATTATTTCTTGTTTTCACATAAAGAGATGACTTATTTTGACTTCTGAAAGAACTATTTTGTTAGAGATATGATTCAATCTTTATGACTTATTTTGACTTATGAAAAAGCTATTTTGTTAGAGATATGAATCAATCTTCATGTTCTATGGACGTGGGACTTGCATTAAGATATTTAACACCTTTTTATTGCAATAAAATTTGTCTTGTTGACCTTAACAATGAAATCTTGTAGTTGTTCCATATATACTTTTTCTTCTAGATCACCATTCATAAATGTGAACTTCATATCAAGATAAAACTTACAGTTGGTCATTTATAACTAGAACAACTCTAATAGTTTCATAAACAACCAGAGCAAATATTAATCAAAATCAACTCTAGACTATTGTGAATAGCCTTTTACTACCAAACAAGCTTTATAATTTTCATTGCTTCCATATTCATCAAATTTTGTTTTATACACAAATTTTAATCTAATAAAATCTCTTCTTTTAGACATGTACACAAGCATCCATGTGTAATTTTTCTATGCTGGCCATATTTTGATTAATTGCCTTTCTCCATACTATTTTACAAATTCATCAAAGGAATGTGATTCATATGAGAAGAAAGCAATGTTACTTAACTAATACATATTAATTAGTGAAAACACCTTTCTTATAGGTGAGAGATTAAAACATCAATTTCAAGTGGATTTAGTGAATTAAAGCACTTAAACTTTCTCTTGCAATTGACCCATTTACAATTTCATGCTTTTGGAATATTAATAGATTTAGAAAGATTATAGCCTTTAAGGCTTTTGGATTCTTCATCTTTTCAAGTCCAACTTTGCAAACTCATCAAACACAACATCTTTAGATATTGAAAATTAATTTATGTTTGGATTAAGAAGGCAATAACCATTAGATTCATCACTATAGTCATTGAAAATAACATTTTTTCTTCCTACAACTAAATATTTTTAATTGATCCACCATTAGTTTGTAACCACTTCAAGCTTTGAAAAGGGTTTTTATTACAAATTGTTTTTTTTAAGTGAATGATTAAGGATATGAAAAGTTATTTGAACAACTTCAACTCGTAAGAAATTAGGAAGGTTTCAACCTTATAACATGCTCCTTGCCATTTTATCAATTATTCTATTATTTCATCAAGCCAATCCTTTTTGTTGAGGTGTATAACAAATAGTTAGTTGTCTTTGTATTCTATTTTTTCTCCACTTTGTCTTTCTAAAAGATAAAATAAATAGTAAAAAGGTGGAAAAAACATATAAATTTTTCTTTAAAAAATGCAATCACATCATTCTTGTATAATCATCAACAGATAGGATAAAATATCTTTTGTAACTAAGTGATAAGATCTTTGACGGTCCCTAAATATTAGTATGTATAAGTTCTAAATGAGCATATGCCCTCTATGAAGATTTATAAACTAAAAGATGATGCATTTTTCCATAAATACAACCTTCACAAATATTGTTAATTTTATTAATTTTAGGTAGACTAATCACCATCTTCTTCCTCTTTAAAATTTATAGCCTTTGATAATTAAGATGCCTATAAAACAAACGTTAGAGGAAGGTTTCATAAAGTTTTTCACTTTTCAAAATTGAATTCTGAATTTTCTTTTAAAGAGATTGGAAAATATTGTTAAATCATGTTTTTACCCATTCAATAATTTGTTTGTTTTTCTTATTAATATAGTGCACAAATTATTGTCAAAAATTAGTTTATAACCCTTCCTTAGCATCTAACCAACTCTTAACAAATTGTTGGCAATACTGGGAGCATATGAAACATTATGCATGAGCTTTTTTCTTACCATAATCTTTGGATTAGACTATAATTACCCCTTTTTCTTCAACTTTGACGATCTTGCTATCACTAAAGAAAATTTACCTAAGAAGAATATCCATCAAGTTCTTCAAATGCTTTTTGATCATCTTTCATATGTTTGCTACATTTATTATCAACATGTCAAGCATGTTGATTTAATATGCAGTACTCATTTAAGAAAATAAGACTTTATTTTCCTATAAAAAATAATTGCTTTTTTAGTGTCTTCATTTATAACATTTTTATCTTGGTACCAATAATTGTCTAAGAGTGATTTAGGATTTACTTTGTATTTAAAGTAACAACCTTTTGATTGGAGATTGGATTTTTTTTACAAATGATTTTACTACTGTGACTTTTGTTGTTTTGGTTGCAATCCTTATGATTTTCATGATCTTTTACTATGTAGGCCTTAGTTTACTAATCAACATTTCTTTCCTTAGTCTCCTTTGTTAGAATTCTTCTCTAAAAAGTTAAATTGGGATTGGAATGCTTGTTCTAAAAGTTTCTTTTTGAACATCCTATGCTCATATACTTTTACTGATCCCATTAACTCATACATAGAAACCTGGAATAAATCACTGGATTTTTCAATAGTTGTAACTACGTGGTAACATTTTTATGATGGACTCCTTAAAATCTTTTAGACTATTCTTCTTTCTTTAATGGTGTCTCCATTGCTTTTTGGTTGATTTATAATTTTTGAGGTTCTTAATAAGGTTCCTAATAAAAAATATCAAACCTTTTTAGATTCCTTCATTTTTAGATTTCAAAATTTATCTAGAGAATCTGAATTTTGATTGAAATGATTTTGTTAGATCCTTGAAACACTTACTTCAAAACATCCCGTGCTTTTTTTGCCTTTTTCATCTAAAAACATTAGGATAAATTGGCTTGCTCACAATTTGTTGAATGACTATCAAGATTGATGCATTTCTTCTTATGTTCTCTTTGAATTCTTTCCTTTTTTACCTTTGTGATTATCACTATGAATTTCCTTCTTAATGTGGCTTTGGATAACCACTCTCCATATTATTCCACAAGTCTTAAAAGATAATCATTGTCTCTATTTGTGAACTATAATAATAATAGCATCTCTATAGAGTGTAAGGATTTGGTTTGTAGAAATGGAGAACAACATGTTAGATGTCATGATTGCTTAAGGAAAGCTCTAACTCCAAAATTTGTTAGCACTAATGGAAGATAGAAGACAATTATAATGAAAATAGATTGAGAAAAATATTTGTAGAAAATGAAGTGTTACTACTAATGCAAGATCTCTCGTGTTACTAGAATTTTTGTTTTACTAACTTTTCACCTCATTGGTACATTATTCCTATTTATAAATGTTAAATGGAACTTTTAAAGGAGACACATTAAATTTTAGGCCTACAAAGTCATTTATAGAAAATATGAGAGGTCTTCTAGAAAGTATAAAAGATCTAAAAATGCAAAAGAACACTGGAAATATAAAAATATTTATTAATCATAAAAATTTTAAACTTTAAAAAGTTGCAAAAAATGTTCATAACTTTTAATTTTTGGTAAAAATAGCACGCTATTAATCTTTCCATTAATATTGTGATATGGCATGTCAGCTAATATCTTTTTTATGTAGATAATACATGAAATTTAATTTCTACATCAGTAAATTAAAATTTTTAAATAAAATAAATTATGAAAAACCTAACTTTGTTTTTTGTGTATCTCCTAGGTTTGTTTTCTGTGTATCTCCAACACTTCTTGCTATTATCTAGCTTCACAAGCATTGAAATCACTTTCTTTTTTGCCTCTCCCCATACCAGATTCTGTTTCTCCTATTCTTCTTTATGCTACTGCATTGTCGTTAAGACTCTACTTCTTTACTGCCAACATCATATCATTACACTGCTAGTTGAAAGCGCCATCATTGCACTACCACATTGCTATTATCTATCATTGATGCAACATCACATATTCAATATGTTATCTTCCATTTCCATAATGCTTGATCTATTATTTTGGTGTTGTTTAAGGTGTTTCCTTTATATTGGTTTAGCATGCCTATATCCCAAAGAAGATAATGGTTACCAAGTGAATTGGATAATAGTTCATTGTCATTTTTTCTTTTATCTGACATTTTAGTCTTTCACATTTTAAAATTACTTCACAAATCTTATCAAAAAGCCATATTTTGGCATTGTTAACAATCTCATTCTTTCCTAGTTATGTTAGTGTCCTCTGTTATGTTACTAACCTCATTCTTCCTTGTAATTAGTTAATAACCTCATTCACCAAAATCTCATCAATAACTCAATTGAATAAGTGATTCTTAGGAATAAGCAATTCAAGGAACAATTTCTCTCAACTATGTTTTATCCCATGTAGAATTTTTCAAATTAATATTGATCTAAAGATGTATACTTAGCTTGTTAATGACTTGCATTGCTTTCAGATTGGTTGAAGAATTCCAACATATGAGTAATGGTGAGAAAATAAGGCGATGCTTCCATGTATCCTTTAACTTGTCTTTCCTTAAAACAAAACATTAATAATACAAGGTATTATTAAATATCAACATCATTTTCTTAGCTAACATCATCATTGTTCGACTGTCAAATAAGGTTGCTTTTGGGAACTTTTTCTATTTTTATCTTGTTAATATGTTTTATTGAAATCTAATGCTATAATTATATGTAATACAAATGTTGGTGAATTTTGAATTTCGTTATAGTGGGATGTTGGATAAAAATGACAACAACAAACATGGTAGGGGTAAGATCAAAAGGAACAATAATATGGGTGTTGATAAACTCATCATACTAGTTCTATAAGGAGTGCCAAAAGATAATAGACTTAATATTCTTTATGGTTTACAAATTTCCTAGAGATTAGATGAAATAATTAAAAAATTTAAGTTTACACTATGATAAGGACATTTTATCAATGATGAACTAAATGCAAGAATTGAACTACTATAATAGTAAAGTCTATCATGAGCCTGGTTATAAGACTTTTGCAACAGATGATAAAGAATCTACATTTGATATTGACAATTACTATGAAACTAATACCTAATATAAGCCTTTGATTGTTTGTTCTTCGAATGACTCTAGTGAAGACAAATTCCTTCCTACTTAAAAAAAGACTACTCCAGTCTTCCCATTCATTCCGAGTGGATCAGTTCAGTTACAGCTTGCATTCGAAGCGATTGATTCAAGCATAATAACCATTTTTTGAATTGGATTATCGACTCCTACGATAGATGATGAAATTAGTTGGAAGATGGAACTCTATCCACCACCGATAACTAGAGAAAGCAGTGGAGATCTGACGAGAATAAAGCATCGAGATTTAAGAAGGAGGGATTATTTGAGCCACAGCTAATCCAATAACATCCATCTATACCTCCCATCCACGACTAGCTGTGATGGGAAGATAATGTGAGTATGAATGAAAAAGAGTTATCCCAAGTTCAAGTGGAGCAAGATGATGAAGATTTCATTGTTATGTAGATATGGAAAAATGAAGATTATTCATTTAAAGATGAGACATATGCAACTGGTGATGAAGAATATGTTATTATCATATGGCATGTAATTGAATTAAATGTGATGATGTTATGGATGAGGTTAGAAGCAGTGGAAAAGATTGCAATGAAGAGGCTACTTATACAAATTCACAAAGATAAGAGGAGAGTTTGTATGGTTGATGTAGTGAATATAAGGATAGTGATACAAAAGTTCAATCATCAGTTGGTAGTGATGATGGATGGTGTAAAGTATCTATCAGAAGGAAGAATCATATTGATAAGATTGAATTATCTTATATTTTCTTATGTATTTCCATGTGATTTCAATCATATTTTAAAGGTAAAATGCTTAATTTGTGTTCAATTTGTGTTGACTGCTAGGTTGGATATCTTGATATATATTTGAGATAAAAAAGACAAGATTTTAAAGCAAATTGGAGCACAAATGTTTAACAAGGAGGGACAACCCAACACCAAAATGACATCAACAAAAGAGCAAAATGCTACTGCTAAATGCCAACGCATGCGTTAAAGCTAGCGTAAAACGTTATCATTTAAAAGTTAGAAAGGTTAAGATAGAAAGAGGGTTTAACGTGTACAGGAGCGATGGACCAGAAACTAGCAAAATAAATTGTCCCATCATAGAAACAGTAGGGAGGCATGAAGTAGATAAGTGGTTGGCAGCTTTGTGGCTAGCGTGGAGAGAGACAGTAGAACAAGAAAAGAAGAGTGAGTAGCGTGAGAGAAGAGGGGCGTGTGCAGTAGCTATAGACTAAAAACTCTTGAATAAAATTGTCAAAATCACGCTGGAAAGGTGGAAGAGAAGAGAAGAAAATGAATAGTGGGGTGCGAAAAATGTTTATTTGTCCCATCGATGAATAGTAGATAGTAAAGAAGCTTGGTAGTGAGTGAAGAGTAGCTAGAGTTTTGGTTAGGAGTACTTTTGTAGGGGTGAAGTATTTCCTTGGGAGACCCATGGAAGGCTAAACATCCCAGAGCCAATTCGGAGGTGACATCGAAGCCGACGACCCGAGTTAAGTATTTTTTGGTTTTTGTTGTTTTTTTTCTCTCATTAGAAATTGATTATGTTATCCTATGTTAACTGATTTGGGTTTTGTGTATGGATAATTGAATTTTCGTTATTGTTCAGTCATTTGTGTATAAACCTGTAGGGTATTATGAAAGGATGATTTTAAAGAGATCATTGAATCGTTTGATTACATACCCATTGCTAGAATTTCGACATAATTTGTAATTGTTATGTTGAAATTTATGTGTAGCGACAAATGATTCGTAATCATTAGGGATAACATGACCTAGATTAAATGACAAATTGTATGTGTTTGTTACCTTGATTAATTGGTTTTCCTAATTCATAATGCTATTGCTTAATTAAATCTAGAGATCGTATCCTAGGTTATTCAGTGGTTAGGTTTAATTATTGATCGTATCTTGATTAAATAAAACCTATGGGAAAACTCGAGTTAATTATTAACCCACGATTAATAGTTTCTAGTAGAGGTTTGAGAACAACAAATCAATGAAATATGCTTAATTAGGGTATAGGCCAAGATTTGAACCAAAGAATCGGATCCCTACCGAATTCCCAAATTTTACCATTTTTCGCATATTTTCTTTATTTTGTTTTTAATAGTTAGCTTTATTTATTTTCTTATTCCAAAATCCACCCCCCTCCCCAAAAAAAATTTCATAAATATTGATTAATTTCATTTTATAAGCTAATCGAACATTCTCTGTGGATCGACCTAGACTCACCACTGCTACAGTAGTAGTCTAGTTATTTTATTTTGACTAGTGTCCCGATGTGCCGGTTAATTTTGGTGCCGTTGCCGGGGAGTGTGGTGTTTAGTTTTTGTTTGTGATTTTAATTGGTGTTTTGTATATATTTGTTTGTAATTGATTTCTTTTCAGTTGTTTTGTAATCTTTTCATTTTTTTGTTTTGTGTTTGTGTTTTATAAAAATTAAAAAAAATTGATATGGATGGAAGTAATTTTTTTAAAATTCATATTCTCATTCCTATAACAATGTTTAGACTGATCAACCTAATTTTGGTTATGGATGGGATAATTTGTCGAATTATTTCCATGATAGTTTGCAAGATGCATAACAATTCTCATATAAACCACAAGCTTCCTATCATGATTCTAGTCTATCTCTAGAAGAGTTGAGAAATATTGTGGATGCTAATACTTTGCAATTACAACATAATACTCTAGGATTCCAACAGGATGGAGGGTAATTTCTAAAAGCTACATAGTCTAGCACCCAAGATTCAGAGAGTCAACACGAATCAGGTACATCTCTAGAAGAAATGCTTAATATTATGGCTGTTAACAATCTTCAAATTCGACAAGATATGCAACAGTTCCAAAAAAATATGCAACAATTATTTCAGTAAGTTGTACAACAAATCCGATAAGATGCTCTACAATTCTAACAAGATGCATTGCCTCGATGGGGAGATATTAATCGTCCGGAACCATAAAGCGAAGAGGAGGATCCATATCAACCCGAGGTATACCCAATGGACATTTGTGTAGAACCTTTATAAAGTGATGAGTAGCTTGAGAATTTTGAGGTCAAATCTCAACAAATTGCTTGCGTAGAAGAAGTAGAGGAGGAGCTCAAAGCATAAAAAGCTATATCATTTAGCTCGGAGGTAAGTACTGAGTCTATAATTATATTCGAGACCAACCCTTCACCTTTACCTATAGGTCGGAAGAATTAAACGAAAAAGAAAAAGGCAAACAATAATTCGAATTATTTTAAAAGAGCGAGGACTAGGTAAAGATGAAGAATCTAAAGAAAGAGGAAGAGCTGTAAGAAGTGCAATTTTTAGGAGAGTTGTGGGCGAGCGAGCTGAAGACTGAAGGTGGCAAGCAGGATGTCGAGTCTCCACACCCATTGACGATACTTTTAAGAAGACCATCTTGGTGTGAGAAGGCTGATGCCCAAAAAGACGAGTGGACATTAGGGTATGATGTTGAAACGATGAAGTTTCACTCCTCAAAAGCCTCGAGGCATCGTGCTGATAAGGAGCTTACTTTGAGGAAGATGCTCTAGGCTTCTCATAGAGTTTGAGCGTGCTTCCTGTTGGACTCAAGCATCCATTTGACAATGGATGATGTGCATATACTGAGGGTCAATCTTATGACCTAAAATATGCACTTGATGGGAGGCACCTTATCCGTATCCTTTTGTTTTTGTTTGTGTTTTGCTCTTTTGTACATATTTGTTAGTTGGTTCGTTTTGAGTGTTTATTTGCTTTTTGTGTGTTTCGACTGTAGGCGGAAGATGGGTTGCTATTCTTTAAGAGGGAAGCTGCTACTTCTTTGCTTTTAGGATTCACACGGCCTTTAGAGGGGAGTATTCTTGTTTCCATTTCCTTTGTGTTTTTATTTGTTTTAAGAAATTGAGGACAATGTCCCATTTAAGTGTGGGGGTGGGGCCAGTTTTAAATTTTGAATTATGATGAATGATAAATTTTGAAACACAAAATTCTGTCATAGTAGTTGGACTGAGAATTGAGTTGTTCGTGTGAATTTGGATTAGGAAACTTGAGAGGAAGGTGAATCATGAGGATTGATTGAAGTAGCTGGATGAATAAACTCAGTCAATAATGTTGGGTCCCGATCTTACGATTTTATTTATTTATTTTCTTTTTTTATTAAATTATATAGCATGAAAATAAATTAGAATTTATGAATTAGGAATTTTTGGAGTCTAATAGGGTATATTCTAAATTTTATAAGGTAGTATGGATTAAAATTAAGTAAAGGAGTTAATAGGAATTTTCTTATAAAGAAAGGGGTAAATTGGTAAAATCAAGTAGGTTGTCTTAAATGAATAGGAAAAAATGGAGAAGAAGTCGTATGTGTAGGTGTGTGAATTGAAAGAAGAACCTAGAAGAAATTAGAGAAAGAGGATGAAAAGAAGAAAGAAAAGGGTAGTTTTGGAAATATTTGAATAAGGAAGGGCAAAATGGTAAAAAAATAAGAATTTCATTAAATTGAATAAGACAAAAGTAAAGAGACGTGAATTATAAGGCAAAGAAAGGGGAGAAGTCGTGAACATAGAGAAAGAGAAGAAGAAGAAGAAAATAAGGAGAAAAAGGAAGAAGAAAGCAAAGAAGAAGATAAAAAGGAGACTTTTCGCTAAGTTTTTCTCCATTAAGGTAACTCCCTTTTTCTTTATTTTTGATAGTAGAAAGAAGAAGAAAGAAGTAGGTTTATGTGGAGAAAATATAGAAGGAAGAGGAGAGAGAAAATTAGGGTTTTGGTTATATGATGAAGATGAGGAAAGAAAGAAGAAGAATAAAAAGATGGTGTTAAATTTTAGTTATTCTAGTTAAATAAAATTAAGAAGAGATTTATTATGAGTTTATTCATAGATGGTTAGGGTAGGAAAGCTTTATGTGAGTGTGATGAAATAAAATATGTTTGTTTTTAGGAAATCGGGAATGTAGATGCCGAGAGCGAGAAGAAGAACAAGCGTGATTTTCAGAAATTTAAGCTAAATAGGTGGGTAATATATTTATAGTTTGTGTTAATGAACTACATTGTTATGTTCTTGTATGTTATTTTATTCATGTGAATGTGGATAATATGTTATGATTTAGTGATGATGAATTGAAATATTTGGATGTATATATGTTAAATATGTATGTTTTGAACCATTGTGGATGTGGGAAAAATATTTTGTGAATGTGTATTGTGTTACATTGTGATAATTTTAATGATTGTGTGTGAATGAAAAAGAAAAGAATTATGGAGCATGAAAGCATAAACACAATGTAGAATGTATGATTATAGGAAATCTGTTATGTGGGTGAGAGAGGAATCCGTTTTGTTGGTCACATGCACGTTGACCATAGCCTTCTCTCGGCTGCCCGCTTGTGGTCACGAGATCCTGAAAAATTGGACTCGTTTCGTTTCACGGTGTAAACTTCGATTTTGCCGTTTCGTTCCACGGAACTCTCGAGCCATTGTTGTGTGCATTGCATTTTGAACATCTTAAGATATAATGTGTATTGAAAATGTTATGTTTGATATTAATTTTCAGCCCATTTGAATTGTGATGATGTGATGTGATTGGAAGATTGTTGCGTGATATGTAGTTCATTAGTATCAACTATAGATATATTAGCCACTGAGTTGTCTAGCTCACCCCACCTATTATACTCCTCAGGTGAAGAAACAACGGATCATAAAAGCCATGCAAAGTGTTTGGCATACTCCGAGGAAAATCAATTTTGTAACTAAGTTAGTGTCAATCACATTTAGGTGATCCTAAAGCATGTTAGCATAAACATTATAGTATGTAAATTGTGACCATGGTATTGTATGTATTTGTGATTGTGATACTGGTACAGCATTGTGAAGTAAAATATGACAATATGTAACTTTGTGTTGTTGTGGATTGACATTTATATATGTATGTGGGGTTGATTATGTGTTGATTTATGGGGATATAATGTGATGGTGTATTGTGGAAAATTGTGTAGCAAAGGAGCTTAGTATGTAAGAAATTCCATGTTGGTTCGGGTCCTTTGATAATTGGGTGAGAGTGTTTGTGAATTGGTGAATGAAAAGAAGGAATGGGGTAAAAAGGGTAATCTGAAATTTTGGGGCATAATCTGGACTGATCTAGGCAGAATTGGGCTTAGTGGTTTAAATAAAAGTTGTAGATTATCCTCTTAGCTTTCTATCGCTCTAAAGATTAGAATTTTTGGGCATAAAATGCAGAAGTTATGCTTATTATAAGGTAGCTGTGTCTGGTGATCATTTATGCATAATTGAAGTAAGAACTTGGCTTAAATGGTAACCGAACCTTAACTGATTAAATTGGAGGGATACAGGTCAAATTAGGTAAGATGGTCTACATGAAAGTTGTAGATCTTCCTTTTAACTTTCTATTTCCATAAGGATTGAAATTTTTGGACATCAGATGTGGAAGTTATAAGCTTTATAAGATGGCTATGTCTAGGTACCTTATGCATAATTTGGGTGTATAAGTTAGGATGAATGGTAACCTTCTTTTAATTGATTAAATTGTAACGATACATGCAAAATTAGACAAAGTTGTCATCATGAAAGTTGTAGGGCTTGGTCTAAGCTTTCTATTGATATATAGATTGTAATTTTTGGGTTACTGGATTCGAAGTTGTGTTGATTTGAAGTGAGGGTGTTAGAATTCGGGAGTCACGATCGTGACCAGGTACGATCGTGACATCCCCAAGTCACAAGGAAGTCACGATCGTGACCAGGCACGATCGTGACATCCCCAAGTCTCCAAGTCACGATCGTAACATAGCACGATCATGACAGTTGCGATCGCAAGGCGGGGCGATCGCGACAGGACAGTACAAAATTCTGATTTTTCGTGATTGTGATAAGTCGCGATCGTGATAGGGCAAGTAATCGCAGTCACGACAGAGCGCAACCGCGAAGATTTCAAGTCGCGATCGCGAGCCCCTTGATTTCCAGAACAACCTTCACCGCCTCTTTCCTTTTTCTAATTAATTTTTATCAAATCCTTTATTCTTTGTTATTGTTTATATGGAAATTTGAATTAAATTGATGAGCATTATTCTTACATTTCCTATGAAATTAATTTAGTTGATATATTTAGTACCTAATTTCCATTAATTATTCTATTAATAATCAATTGTAGTTATTAAATCAGTTCGTTTTTGAATAATTAAATTAAGTGTCCAAAATTGTTTTACGATCCCACCACAAACCTTTCGTGTCCAAAAGTATTATTACAAATTCATTTCAAATGGTGACACATAGTCGCCATAAATTACGTACAGGGACCAGGGCCAATATTTTTGGTATCAGAGCAAGAAGACGAATCGATAAGGATCAAGAGTTGGGCTCCGGAAACGGGGTCCAACAAATAATTTGATACTTGAGTGATTAAGTAATGTATGAAATTTTGATAGATTTTCATATAAGCACATATGAGGTTTTGAGCCTATATAACTGCATTTTACACTCATTCTGTTTCTTTGTTGTGTGTGATGCTCCCCTAGGGAGATTATCTTCAGAACTTGCATTGAAACGGTTTGAAACTACTAGTTGCATGGTTTATGGAAACGATTAAGGCTTTTTTTATTTTAAACCTTCGCTTAAATAACCCACCAAGTCATTTTTCCCTTGCAAACCCCTTTGAGCCTTTAACCTTATTTGTTTATGTATTAATCGCCTTACATTGAAACCCAAAAATCCACTAGCCTTACCCTGTCACAAGTTTAATAAAGTACTAAGCAAGCATTTTATGTCTATAATTTAGGGACTTTTGTTTTGTAATGTATTCTAAGATATTTTTAGAGGTACTTCTACTCATGTTTTGTTGATATATGCTACTATTGTTTCCTATTGCTTTTAGTTTTATTCAAGTAAGGAAAAAGAAAGATAACAAAAAGAGAAAAATAAGAAAAATAAGAGAAAGAAAAGGAATAAAACATAGTAGTATTAGTTAATGATAAGTAGTTGTAGTCAAAGAAAAGGAATAAAACATAGTGGCATTAGTTAGTGATGAATAGTTGTAGTCCATTGTATTCATATGTTTATCTCAGAATTTGTTGTTGGTTGTCCCTTTTACTTAGTACTTTATGAATGCTTGTGAATAACCCTTTGTCCTTTTTACCTTACCTTAACCCAAACCCCATTATAAGCTAAGTAAAAACCCTTTTGATCTATGATAGCATGTATTCTATGCAGAGGAAAATGGGTATATTTGCAAGCTTATGGTAGTGTAATCTCTTAAAGGGACTCTTGAGTGAAACACCAAGCCATCACATACTTGGGTGATATAAGTGAACACCGTGAGAAAAGTTCATCTTAATTTTATGCTTACCTTTGATTAATGGTGTTTTCATTTGACTTTGTTTATATGCACTGATGAAAAAAAATATAATGTAGTTAGTAGCTTGATGCTTGAGTTGCCGAAGTCTGAAGGATTGCATATACTTGATTTTCTTTGAAAACGAATTGATGGAATATTTTGGTCATGTTTAAATTGCTTGAGGACAAGCAATAATTCAAGTGTGGAGTTATTTGATAGGATTGAATTATCTTATAGTTTCTTATGTATGTCCATGTGATTTTAATCCTATTTTAAAGGTAAAACGCTTAATTTGTGTCAATTTGTGTTGACCACTAAGTTAGATATCTTGATATATATTTGAGATAAAAAAGACAAGATTATAAAGCAAATTGGAGCACAAATGTTTAAAAAGGAGGGATAACCCAACACCAAAATGACATCAACAAAGGAGCAAAATGCTAGTGTTGCATGCGTTAAAGCTAGTATAAAATGCTAGCGTTTATGTGCTGGAAAGGTTAAAACAGAAAGATGGTTTGTCGTGTACGGGGGCGATGGACTAAAAACTAGCAAAATAAATTGTCCCATCATATAAAAAGTAGGGAGGTGTGAAGTAGATAAGTGGCTGGCGTGGAGAGAGGCAGCAAAACAATAAGAGAAGATTGAGTAGCATGAGAGAAGAGGGGCGTGTACAGTAGCGATGGACCGAAAACTATTGAATAAAATTGTCAAAATCACGCTACAGTGAGAGAAGAGTGGCAAGGCGGTAAAGAAGAGAAGAAGAGTGAATAGTGTGGTGGGACAAATGTTTATTTGTCCCATTGATGAATAGTAGGTAGTAAAGAAGCTTAGTAGTGAGTGAAATGTAGCTAGGTTTTGGTTGGGAGTATTTTTGTAGGGTGACGCATTTTCTTGGGAGACTCATGGAAGGCTAAACATTTCGACGCCAGTTCGGAGGTGACATTAATGCCGATGACCCAGGTTAAGTGTATTTTTAGGTTTCTGTTGTTTCTTTCTCTTATCAGAAATTGATTGTGTTATCCTATGTTAATTGATTTGGGTTTTGAGTATGGATAATTGGATTGTCGTTATTGTTCAGTTATTTATGTATGAACCCATAGGGTATTATGAAAGGATGATTTTAATACGTTTATTGAATCGTATGATTGCATACTCATTGCTAGAATTTTGATATAATCCGTAATTGTTATGTTCAAATTCATGTGTAATGACTAATGATTCGTAATCATTAGGGATAACATGACCTAGGCTAAATGATGCATCGTATATGGTTGTTGCCTTGATTAAACAATTTTTCTAATTTATAATGCTATTGCCTAATTAAACCTAGAGATCGTATCCTAGGTTATTCGATGGTTATGTTTAATTAATGATCGTAACTTGATTAAACAAAAACTTTGGAAAACTCGGGTTAATTATTAACCCATGATTAATAGTTTCTAGGAGAGGTTTGAGAACAATAAATCAATGAAATATGCTTAAATAAGGTGTAGGCCGAAATTGAGCCAAAGAATTGGATCCCTACCGAATTCCCCAATTTTACCATTTTTTGCATTTTTTCTTTATTTTGTTTTTATTAGTTAGTTTCATTTATTTTCTTATTCCAAAATCCAAACCCCCTATCTTTCCTAAAGACTGATTAATTTTATTTCATAAGCTAATCGAACACTCTTTGTAGGATCGACCTAGACTCACCACTGCTATAGTAGTAGTCTAGTTATTTTATTTTGACTAGCGTTATAACACGTCAGTCATATATTATGTTTAATGTGAAAGTGGATATGAAGGATTTTTTGTTTGAAATTGGCATGAATTTTTTATGATTAGATGCAATTTAGGGAAGCAATTATAAATGGATATAATGTTTTAATGACAAGATCTGATATGAGAATGCAAGTTGTTTATGAACCCCAATGTCCATTTAGGGTTTATGCTAGCTAGATTGGAAATGAAAATTATTTATTATAAAGATATTAAAAATAAACCTAGTTGTAGGAGATTGAAAAAACAAACAAGCTAGTAGGAAATGGATAACATTGAATTTTTATATAAGTTTAGGAAGAATCTAAATTGGCCAAATAGTGAAAATATGGTTTATATGTAACTAAATCGTAATGTTATAAGGCTAAATGAGAAGCTATTATGATACTATAAGGGTCTATAAAAATTCATTAAGCAAAACTATGATCTTATTGACAAAAGTTACGACAGTTTGACAAAGATAAGCAATTCATTGTTCAAATTAAACTTGATGAAAAGCCTATACAACCAATGTGTAAGAGGTTTGAAGTATGATTCAG
Organism: Erythroxylum rotundifolium; assembly: GCA_027563915.1. NCBI lineage: Eukaryota > Viridiplantae > Streptophyta > Magnoliopsida > Malpighiales > Erythroxylaceae > Erythroxylum > Erythroxylum rotundifolium. Next base: position 19,225 of record JAOSBO010015694.1, read on the forward strand.
TGCTTTGAAGTATGATTTTCTTGATGGCTGTAAGAAAATAGCTAGATGGAAGTTTTTTGAAGACATTGCTTGAAGATGTTTTATTAGCTGCAATTGATCGTGATTGAAATAGTTAGATGTTTCCTATATCTTAAGTTGTTGTTGAGAGAAAGATGATGTAGTTTCAAAATAATAGACGACACCTTTGTCTCCTTTTGTACCTATCATTTCGTCAAACTGCATATATAAATCAACATATATATGTCAATATTAATAAGAAGTGACTGCAAATATCATTGTGCATGTTTCATGTATATATATAAGTCATAAGCAATCTATACAAAGTAGTAACATGTTCAATACAAAATAACAAACTCCCACTAATCTTATCAAGCTAGGCTTTTAACAATCCTATACGGGAGGCGTGTTCTGTAAACACACATATAGGTCAGACTTTTGTAAGTGAATCTACTAACATGCTAGCTATAGACGTATAATCAACAATAATGAGGGATTAAACAACTTTCTCTTTAACAAAATAGTACTTTATATCAATATGCTTTGAGCGAGAAGTACTTATAGTATTCTTAGAGAAAGCTACAATTGCGGAGTTATAACAATATAGTTTCAATAGACTCGAAATAGAGAATACAATAGCCAATACTGAGATGAAATTCCGTAGCTATATTGCTTGACAAGTTGCCTTATAACACGCCATATACTCTACCTTTATTGTAAAGGACGTTGTGAGTGTTTGTTTGACACTTTTCTATGATACAGCTCCTCCAGTCATCATATAGATATAGCCTGAAGTGGACCTTTTATCATCCACACATCCTGTATAATCAACATCATTAAACCCCACTATATCAAGAGTGTCAGATTGCCGATAAGTTAACATATGATCCTTACTACCCTGAAGATACCTCATGACTTTTTTAGCTGCTTTCCAATGGCTAAGTCCAGGATGACCTAAGTATCTTCTCAACATGCCTACAACAAAAGCAATATCAGCTTGTGTACATACTTGAGCATACATCAGATTTCCTAGAAGTGATGCATAAGGAACAACTTTTATTTCATCTCTCTCTTTATCATTAATAGACATTTGACATTTGAGAATTTGCCCCCCTTCACTACTGGTGCCTTTCCAGGAGAACAAGAATGCATATTGAATCTTTTCAAGATTCGATCAATGTAAGTCTTTTGAGATTGAAGAATCCCATTAACTTTATATCAAAGAATACGAATTTCAAGTACATAAAAGGCCTCACCAAGATCTTTCATATCAAAAGGGCTAGATAATAGTTGTTTTGTCTCAAATAATAGATCAGTATGATTAGAAGCAAGTAAATTATCATCAACATACAATACGAAAAAAAAGAAATCGCTCCCACTGAACTTCATATATAAACATTGATCAACTACAATCTCCTTGAAGATATTTGCAGAGACAACCATATCAAACTTGAGATACCACTGCCTTAATGTTTGTTTTAACCTATAGATAGGCTTCTTGAGCTTACAAACTATGTGTTCTTTACTATTCATCTCGAAACCAACTGGTTGAGTCGTATAAACATCTTTATACAGATCTCCATTCAAGAAGGTGGTCCTCACATCCATTTGATTGAGTTCCAAATCAAAATGAGCAAATCAAAATGAGCAACTATAGCTATGATGATTTGTAGTGAATCTTTGGTAGAAATTGGTGACAAGGTTTCTTTGAAATCAATCCCTTCTCTTTGGCCATATAACAGTGCGTCATAATGTTAGCTAAAATAAAATAACTAGACTACTGCTATATCAGTGGTGAGATAAAGTCGATCCCACAGAGAGTGTTTAAACTTATTGAAATGAAAGTAACTGGTGTAAATAAAGAAAACATGTAAAAATTATAAAAGTGGGGAATTCGATAAGGACCTGATTCTTCAGTTCAATCTCAGCCTACACCCTAATTAAGCATATTTCATTGATTTGTTGTTCCCAAACCTCTCCTAGTAACTATTGATCGTAGGTTAATAATTAACTTAAGTTTTTCCTTAGATAGTGTTTAATCAAGATACGATCGTTAATTAAACCTAACCATCAAATAACCTAAGTTATGATCTTTAGATTTAATTAGGCAGTAGCATTACAAATTAGGAAAACCGATTAATCATGGCAACAACCACATACAATGTGTCATTTAAACTAAGTTATATTATTCCTAATGATTACGAATCATTAGTCATTATAGATGAATTCCAACATAAAAATTACATATTATATCGAAATCCTAACAATGGGTTTACAAATAAATGATTTAATGAATGTATTAAAATCATCTTTTCACAATACCCAATAGGTTCATAAATAAATAACTGAATAATAACGAAAAATCCAATTATCCTTACACAAAACCCAAATCAATTAACCTAGGATAACATAATCAATTCCCAATGAGAGAAAGAAACAACAAAAACAGTGAAATGCACTTAACACAGGTCGTCGGTGTCGATGTCAACTCCAAAATAACATCGGAAACTTAGCCTTTCATGGGTCTCTCTAAACAAAATGCTTTAACCCCCCCTCCAAAAATGTCCCCAACTGAAACTCTCTTCATTACGCCTCCACTCTTCTCTTGTGAGCCCTCTTCTATTATTTTCCCTTGGTACTGTTATGTTAATGTGACAAATTAATTTTTTTGTCTAAGCTCCTATTCACTCTTCTTTAAACCCCAACAATGAAATGCGGACCTATGCATTGCGTTGAATGCATGTGCTTTCATTCAATGCAAAATGTAAATGTATGCATGCATTCAACGCAAAACACAAGTGTATGCGATACGCTTGCATTCAATGCAAAATGTAGACGTATGCTTGCGTTCAACGCAAAACGCAAACGTATAAGTTACGTTAAATGCATACGCTTGCATTTAATACAAACTTTTCCGAGTTTTGACTGCATTGTCATTTTCTTCTTGGACATTGTTGTATTGCAAGTTGTTTTGGTCCTCCTTCTGCCTACACGTTGCCGTATTGTTGTAGCTTCCCTTGGCTTTTGTTCTTCTTTTCTTCTCATATTGTGCTGCCATTAATTCATGTAAATTGCATGTATTCCATACACAACTTTTCTACTTTGTTGCCATGAGCAACTTGGAAATTTCTTGTTTGTAATTTGTTTCTTTTTTCTTCTTATCTTAATTTTCTTTTTCTTGCTCTATGAAGACAAGTGAAAATTAATCTTTAAAAAATGGCCTAAAAATCATGCTTTTACTCACTTTAACTTCTTTGCTTCCTAATTGTGCCTAAAATCACATACGAGTCAAAGTGAGTATCTTAAGCAATTTTATGTCATTAGTCGCTAAGTGTTATAAAATAGTAAAACAATCAATTAAGCACATGTCAATTTCTCCCATACTTAGCTTTTGATCGTCCTCAGGCAAAACATCAAAATTAAGTTCACAGACCCAAAAACAACATTTACTGATTTCCCATATTTTCCAAGAATATATAATCATAACAAAGATGAATGACTTCCAAAAATCATAGCAATAAGTCAACATTCCAAGCTTTTACTCATGATCAATCAACATTCATCATCTTCAAGAACTGAGCAATGTAATGGTAGACTCGAAAATGTGTTTACCTAAAATAGATCCATAGGTGCACTCAACGTCATTCATGATTATGACAATCCACAACTTTGCATATCATTTCATTTCTCCACAACTAAAATTCACATGCAAAATCATGGTTCAAAGGAATTTTTAAGGTTGTAATGTGGGCAAAGGTAACGTGAGATGTATTTGGGTCAAGTAATATGAAAGTCATTAAAGCTAGTGAAACAAATGCAACACTCAAAATGACATCAAGTGCACAAGTTCACACTCATACAAAACTGGGTACCATAAGCTATGAGGAATCCAACACTTATATTTCATAACTCATTTCAACTCTCACACACAAACCACATGAAGCACATATCAATCTGAAGGAATCACTCATACAATTTATGCTAACAATACATTGAAACCACAAGAATGAACCTTCCAAGTCAACATTGACCTCATATTCAATATACTCAAATAACACATTCATTACAACTCTAGGAAGATTCATTAATTATGAATAACTTCATATGCACTTCCTCCTAGATAAATTTATTTAAACAAAATTTTTCGTTCTTTTTTCTTTTTTGTTTCTTTTTCCTTTTTTTCTTTTCTTTTCTTGTGCTTTTCTCTTTTCTTTCTTTCTTTTCTTTCCCTTTTTTTACATTAAAAGAAACTACATTAACATGGGAATTTTAATAATAAGACATAACAAAATGTCCCAACATTAACTAACCCACACATATATACACCCCGATACTTACACTTTTGTACATCTACAAACTCACCAATCATAAATGCTCCACTAGTTTTATGAGTTCGGTAAGACATTTGGTTAAGTTTAAAAGCATAACATGTGGTTTATACAAAAAAAAAAGGTATATAGCTCAAATAGGGGTAAACAAGGGAAAAACCATGTCAATCAGGTAGGTTATTTGGGTAATGTAGTTTGGAAAAAACAAAGAATGCCTAATCATTTCCATGTTAATGCATATGATAAAAATGTGGTCTCGAATTGCAATTCAAAACAAAATCAAGGTGCACATGTCATGAAAGTCACACATTATCGAAAGACAATAAGACCGAAATGAAGTTGTCAATCCAATAAGGCTCAAAATTTTACCGACTTTGTCTATCACTAGTTACTAATCTTCTAAAGATAATGCACATCGACCAATCACAAGAGTAAAAATACATGCTAAAGTTGCTATGAAATTCTTCAGTCAATTCACACTCTAATTATAACTATATAATCCCAAAAGCAACAGAAAATGAGAAAATGTTTGTTTTGTTTATTTAATTCTTTCTCTCATTTTAATTGAAAGCTTAGAACAAGCAAGAAACAAATCAACAAAGAACACACGTGTATGAAAAGAAATGTGAAAATGTATAAAAAAAGAAATTTACTTCCCTTGGGTTTCCTCCCAAGAAGCACCTTGGTTTAGGGTCGCTAGCTCGACTTTATGTTTCCTCCTCATGTGACAAAATTGTAATCTTTAGGTACTACAGTTAACGCCACTTCCATGCAAGGTTATTCTGAATATGGGCTTAATTAATCATCATTCTCATTTCGTGTCCTCCCTATCCTTAGACTTTCGATCTTTACTGAGTCTATATTTTCTTAAAAGATCTCAAATGTCTCTTCGCCTTTTTCTTCGTTGTTTAATTCCTCTAACCTGCTAGGTACAAGTAAAGAGTCATTCTCAACAACAAAATGAAATTTAGTATTTACCTCCGAGCTAAAATATATAACTTTTTTCTACTTCGAGCTCCTCCTCTGCTCCTTCCACACAAGTAACTCTTTGAGTAATGCCCTCAAAATTCTGAAGCTCCTTATCACTATGTAAGGTTCCCCCACTAACGTCCATTGGGTATACCTTGGGTAGATATGGTTTCTCCTCTTCCATTTGTGATTCTAGGTGGTCGATCCTCGATGCCATCTCACCCATTTGGGTACCATGCTCTAGTTTCTAGACGTTATATGCCTCATTTCCTGTTGGAACTATTGCAACTGTTGTTGCAGGCTCTGTTGAAATTTGAGATTATTAGCAATCACAACATTCATTAATTCTTCCAAAAATGTATATGAGTTGTGACAAGAAGCTTCTGGTCTAGAAGGGAATTGTTGTGTGTCCTGAAACCTATCATAGAAATAATTCTGATAATTATCCCATCCAACCAAAGTTAGGTTGATCAGTCCAACCTTGGTTATAGGATTGAGAATAAGAGTTAAAGTAAAAGTTACTTCTATCCATGATTTTTTTATCACAAACACGAAACATGATAAAGAAAGGATCACGAAATAACTGAAAAGAAACCAATTACGAACAAATATATGCAAAAATCAATTAAAATTGCAAACAAAAACTAAAACACGACACTCCCCAGCAATTACACCAAAATTGACAGTGCGTTGTAAAGCTAGTCAAAATAAAATCCCTAGACTATTACTATAATAGTGGTGAGTCTAGATTGATCCCATAGGGAGTGTATGTAAAGTTGTTGAAATGAAAATAACTGGTGTTTAGGTTTAAGGGGGGTTTTAAAAAATTAAAGAAAACATGCTAAAAATTATAAAAGTAGGAAATTCAATAGGGACCCAGTTACTTAGTTCAATCTCGGCTTATACCCTAATTAAGTGTATTTCATTGATTTGTTTTTCTCAAACCTCTCCTAGTAAATACTAATCGTAGGTTAAAAGTCAACCCGAGTTTTCCCTTAGGTAGTATTTAATCGAGATACAAGCGATAATTAAACCTAACCACCTAATAACCTAGGATACGATCTCTAGATTTAATTAGGCAGTAGCATTACGAATTAGGAAAACTGATTAATTAAGGCAATAACCATATTACGATGCATCATTTAACTCAGGTTATGTTATCCTTAATGATTACGAATTATTAGTCGCTACATATGAATTTCAACATAACAATTATAGATTATATCGAAATTCTAGCAGTGGGTTTCCAAATAAATGATTCAATAACGCATTAAATTCATCTTTTCACAATACCCAATGAGTTCATACAAAAATGACCGAACAATAACAAAATATGATTATCCATACACAAAATCCAAATCAATTAACCTAGGATAACATAATCAATTTTTAATGAGAGAAAGAAACAACAAAAATGGTGAAATACACTTAACCCGAGTTGTCGGCATCAATGTCACCTCTGAACTGGCATCGGGAACTTAGCCTTCTATGACTCTTTCCAAACAAAATGCTTTAACCCCCTCCAAAAATATCCCCCAACCGACACCCTCTTTACTGCGCCTCCACTCCTCTCTCGCAAGCTTTCCGTTATTATTCTCCCTCGGTACTGTTATGTTGATGTGACAAATTAATTTTTTGGTCTAAGCTACTATTCACTCTTTTTTAAATCCCAGGCATGAAAAATAGACCTATGCATTGTGTTAAACGTATATACGTACACGTTCAATTCAAAACGTAAACGTATGCATTGCGTTAAACACACGTGCTTGCATTTAATGCAAACTTTTCCTAATTATGATTGCACTATAGTTTTTTTTTTTTTTGAACATTGTTATGCTACACGTCATTGTAGTCCTCCCTCTACCCACACATTGCCGTATTGTTATAGCTTCCTTTAGCTTTTGTTCTTCTTTTCTTCTCCTACTGTGTTGCCATTAATTCATGTAGATTGCACGTATTCCGTGCATAACTTTTCTACTTCTTTGTCGTAAGCAACTTGGAATTTTCTTATTTATGTTTTCTTTTTTTCTTCATATCTTAATCTTATTCTTCTTGCTCTATGAAGAAAAGCAAAAATTAATCTTCAAAAAATGGCCTAAAAATTATGCTTTCAACTTGCTTTAACTTCTTTGCTTCTGAATTGTGCCTAAGATCACATATGAGTCAAAGTGAGTATCTTAAGCAATTTCATGTCATTAATTGCTAAGTGTTATGAAATAATAAAACAATCAACTAAGCAAATGTCACTATAACCTTTAGCCACAAGTCTAGCCTTATACCTTTCTACTTGTCCACTTGAGTCATGTTTGATTTTATAAACCCATTTGCACTCAACGGGTTTGCAACCTTTAGGTAGTTCAACCAACTCCCAAACTCCATTTTGTGATATGTAATTCAACTTATCTTCCATTGCATTCATCCACAACGCAGATTGAGGACTATTTGTGGCTTGTTGATAACTGATGGGTTAAATATTATCTTCTATATCAAACTTATGTTCCTATAAATAGTTAATATAGTCATTAGTTATAGCAAGTCTACACTTTCTTTGCGATCTCTTCACAACAACTTCATCATCCCTTGTATTAACGACTTCATCTTGTGCTTAATTCTGAGGTTCATTATGAAATTCTAATAGAATCTATTCAATCATAAGGTCATCAGTAGTAGCGGAAACAATGAGTACATGGATTAGAATACGTTCTTCCCTGAATACAATTTCTTTTGACTCTTGACTTGAACCAAATTTATCTTCAAAATATACAGCTCTATGTGATTATATGATTTGGTCTTGTGAGATAGGCAATAGAATCTAGAATCCCTTATCTGACGGTGTAGCCTACAAAGTAATCACTAATAGTTTTCGAATCAAGCTTCTTAGATTTTGGATTATAGGGCCTTACTCCTGCTTTGCATCCTCAAACATGAAGATGGCGCAAGCTTGGTTTCTTACCTAGCCATAACTCATATAGAGTCTTTGGGACTAACTTGCTAGGTACTTGATTCAAGATATAAATGGCTATCTTCAACGCTTCACCCCACAAAAATACTTGTAAACTAGAATGAATCAACACACATAGCAATATATCAAGAAGTGGCGGTTTCTTCTTCCAGTGATTCCATTCTGCTGAGGTGTTCCTGACATTATATATTTTTCTTTAATACCACATTCTTGTAAGTATCTAGCAAAAGGCTCTAGATTTCTTCCACTGTTATCATAATGCCCATAATACTCTCTACCTCAGAATTAACTACTTTGATTTTTTCCCCTTTTGAAGCTCAACATTTATCTTAAAAATCTAAAACGCATCCAAAGATTCAGATTTTTCACAAATGAGCTCCACATGATTGTACCAAAAAAATCATCAGTAAAAGTGATAAAGTATTTATAACCACCTATAGCAGGTGGAATAAATGGTCTGTATATATTAGTATGAATCAACTCCAACAATTCTGAGCACCTGTCTGTTTTATTTTTTCTAACCTTGGCGGTCAACTTTCCTTTAATACAATTAACACAGGTAGGGAAATATGAAAAATCAAGATCCTAAAGTACACTATCTTTTACCAACCTCTCCATTTTGTCTCTAGAAATTTGCCCTAAACATTTGTGCCATAAGATATAAGATCTTAAATCCAACCTCATACATTTGGAACCAAAAACAATATTAAGAGAAAAGGAAGAAGCCATAGTAACAACATCATTCAACTCAAATTTGTATAAATTTTCATATAAAATTTCATTTCCCGCCAAAAGTGAGTTACAATATAAAGTCAATTTTTCAGTTCCTAAAAGAAGACCATAACCTAGTCTATATAAAATAGATACAGAAATCAAATTTCCCATAAAAGAGGGTAAATAAGCGACATCATGTAACTCCAAAAGATGTCCTGAATTCAACTGCATTTTAACTGTCCCAAAAAATTCAACTTCAAATTTGGTATCGTCTCCCATGTACAAATGTTGCTCAGAACTAGTCGACCTTCTTTGACTTGTTAGTTTCTGCAAGGAATTAGTAACATGAATTATTGCCACAGTATCTAACTACCAAGTATTTAAGGGCATACAAATAATATTGGACTCTAAACAAACCGTGACAGGACAATTACCTTTCTTCTCTATATGAGCTTTAAGCTTTCGGCAATCAACTTTCTAGTGCCTAAAATTTTGAAAAAAGTTCCATTTCCCTTTGAAAACTTTATTCTTCTGAATAATAGAAGATGAGCCCGCTTGTCCACTTCCTTTAGGACTAACAACTTTCTTCTTAAAAGACTTTTGGTCACTTGAGCTATTAGAAGTGAACTTTCTCTTTTTTGAGAATTATAGTGGTTTGATATCATAGAGGTGTTTCTTGCCCTTTCTTTTTTCATATCATCTTCTCCCCTAAGAAGAATAGCAGTCATCTCCTCAGCAGTTCATTGCTCTTTCTTAGCATTGTAGTTTGTTTTAATCGAATCAAATTTAGAAGGAAGAGTCCCCATCACAAACCATACCATGTAATCCTGACCAAGGTCCATATCCATAGCCTTAAGCTTATGGTAACAACCCATAAGCTTGTCGATGTGAGTCTTAATGTCACTTGCACCATTGTAAATGGTGTGATGAAGCATGTTCAAGTACTCATTCTTTTTATTCTTTGAGAATTTCTGGTACTTCTTCTTAATGGTAGTAAGAAAATCCTTTGCACTATCAACTTTGGGAATACTATCACGAATGGATTCATCCATGTAATACCTTATAATCATCAAGCAACATCGGTTAGAGTATTCCCACTCCTTATAGGATTTCTTATCCTTCTTAGTAGCATCATCAGCGGGTTTAGGTGGCGTATCAATTCTTAAGGCCATATCCATTTGCATGATAGTCAAATTCATCATGAGAGATTCAACCCATAGCTTGCAGTTTGTTCCATTCAATGTCAAGATGGTAGAAACTCTCAGATTGTTTAAAGCTGAATAAGAACTAAGAGTAATAATCATGATATGCATTTTAAAATATAATCATGCAATTTGTGCTCTTTTTTCTGAAAATTAATTATATCATTAATGGTAGAGTTCCTTAAACAAATATAACTCATTCATAAATAAGAACAATTTATTAAATATTACAACCAAATCATCAATATACTCTCGAAAGGATAGAAGAATTGTGCGGTTCATAATATTTTAATAAAATTTTTTCACCATGTTAAGCATCCTGCTAAGTAGTAATTATTGGCAAAACAATTAATTAACCGTATGGATCTTAATGTTATTTTAGAGAGAAAACACAAAATTTAAACATATATTAATATTTAAAAGTTTCTCATCACAAATAGTTTCACATGCTCAATTTTACGACAGGTAAACATAAACATTCACTATTGTCAACAAATGATCATATTTATGCCACAATAAGATTAAAAACAATTAGAATTATAAAATAAAAAAATAATGATTAATTCTATGCATAAACATATGAAAAGATGGAATAAAAAAATGGAACAAAATGGTGAAAAAATGGTCTAAAAAAACCTTTCATGTGCCCCTACGCGCTACTGTACAAAATTTTAATTATATATATATATATATATCTGCTAATAATAATATTTTTTAAATAAATAAATATATATATATATATTTATTTAAAAAATATTATTATTAGCAGGGTTTGGGATGATGCCGTATGGGTTGTCCCTAACCTTCAGTTGGGCACACGGATCTGATCAACCTAAAACTTTGTCTCCAGCTGCCCATTTTTTATGAGATTTGAGAGATTTTCTTCCATTTTTCATGCTCTATAGATTTCCAATACTCATTTAAGCCAAATGTACTCCAAAACCCGAAAGTTTCTATTCCATTTCGATCATTAATAAAACCCCTGAAAATTTTAGAAAATCTCACCCAAAAATTTAGATCCATTTGCCTAAAACAATGTTAAAAGGTAATAACAATAATCAACAATAGTTTCTACACCTTCAATGCATCATTTCGAAATCATTCATCCAAAAAATCGATCGAAAAAAAAGGGTATATACTTAAATACAAGCCCTAAAATCAAACGACCGTGGAGTTCTGACACTGATTATTAAAAAATAAATACAGTCTTCAATAACCACAATATCAAGATCCATATTCTATTTAGAGCATTAACTAGGTAATAAATGAGCATACCATTAATGTTGGGCACATAATCTTGATTCATTTTCTCCATTCAAGAGACCACAACCTATCAATATTCAACAAACTTATGCAAAAGAGAGAGTCTATGTTAGAAGACCCTTCTTGAACTTTCGCCACACACATCCACGGCTACCCTTACATATTTTCACCATATGTTATATTTATAACATGTTATACCTTGATGGATAAAATAAGGCTAATTGTGTTATAGATGTGATGAATTATGGTTAATAGGTCAACCTATATTTATTAGGATACTACCATATGCCTTAAATGCAATTAGTAAATTATTAATCATCTCATTATGGTTAATATAGAATTAATGTTCTTTTTTTAGGAAAATAGAATTAATGTTCTGATTATATTAGTTTATATATTTATAACATGTAGACACTTTATATGCTTAGCTTTAATCGTACTTAATATTAAGTATAATACTAAATAATAGAAAATTAAGAATTTATTAAAAATAACATGTGCACACCATATATAACACATATGCTAATTTTTGCAGGAATTAATAGTTAGGTTACTCACATTTCTCATCAACTTTGACGAACAGAGACAAATAAGTGCTTTAACTAGATGTCGTTGGTACAACAACGTGTGGCAGCGCAATGGTGAAGCTTTCAACTGGTGGTGTAGTAATGCAACATTAGCGATAAAATGGCAGTGGCAATGGAGCAACACAAAGCAGGCTGGGAGAGACAGAATCTATGCAGGGAGAGGTAGAAAAGAAAGTGACTTTAATACTTGTGAAGCTAGATAGTGGTGGTGAGAAGTGTCGGGAGAAAGGCTTTTTCATTAAAAATTATTAATTTGCCAACTTAGACATTAAATTTACAAAAAATATTAATTAACATGACGTGTCATGTAAAAAATGTCAAGGACTATTTATGAATTATTTTTTAATAATTTTAATTTTAATTAATTTATTACTATTTTTAAAATTTTGAAATAAAATTATAAAATTACAGTGAAGTTTGACAAAGTTTTTAATTAATATAATTATAAATTAGTTTAATCTTTCGATACTTTCAACTTTTGCAATTTTTTGTTATGGGACCCGTCAGCAGTCTTTTGTCATGAATGATAGAACTTGAGAGCGCAACAAAAACTTGTGGCTATCATATTTGATGTGCACTTATCATATCATGCCTCACTAAGACGCTTGGCAATTTCATTTTAGATAATAGATATAATACTTGTTGGGCCCCAAATTTTTTTTATTTTATTATTTTAGTAAGCATGATTTGAATAAATTTTATGGTCTTGATAGATAAATTATTTTATTTGTAGTTTAATTATTATGTCAAGTTTGGGAGGATTTATTTCATGGATTGATGGAATTAAAGTGTTAATGTTGTAAGGTGTATAAGGGCATTTTTGGAAGATCACTAAAGGTTAAAAGGCTAAGGCATTACATGGAAGGGCATAGTAGACTTTGCTCA
>JAOSBO010015772.1:0-10555 GCA_027563915.1 Erythroxylum rotundifolium
AAGGAGTGCCAAGGTGTTGTTTTTCCATCGAAGGTGCCTAACAGTCATGAAGACGGGCTGTTTTTCCCACCAAAGGTGTAACGAGCCATTTTTCCCACCAAAGGTGCACCAAGGGGCTATTTTTCCCACCAAAGGTGCACCAAGGGACTATTTTTCCAACCGTGGGTGCCTAGTGGCCATTCCGACAGGCTATTTTTTCAACTAAAGGTGCACCAAGGTTCTATTTTTCCCACCAAAAGTGCCTAGCGGTCTTACCCATGGGCCGTTTTGCCACCAAAGGAGCACCAACGTGCTATTTTTCCAACCGAAGGTGTCTAGCAACCGTTCCCACGTGCTATTTTTCCCACCAAAGGTGCACCAAAGTGTCGTTTTCCCCACCGAAGGTGCCCAGTGGTCGTGCATATGGGCTATTTTATGCACTGAAGGTGCGCCAAAGTGCTGTTTTTCCCACCGAAGGTGCCCAACGGGCTATTTTTACCATCGAATGTGCCTAGGGGTTACTTTCCCCATCAAAGGTGCACCAACATGCTATTTTTCGTATCCAAGGCACCAAGCAGCTGTGCCAACGGTCTGTTTTGCCTACCAAAGGTTCTCCAATGTGCTGTTTTCCCACCTAAGGTGCCCACCAAGCTGTTTTTCCCAACGGGCTTAGTGGCCTAGTGGCCATGCCAACGGGCTGTTTTGCCCACCGAACATGTTGTTTTTCCTACCGATTATGCCTAGTGGCTATGCCAACGGACTATTTTTCCCATCGAAGGTGAACCAACGTGTTGTTTTTCCCAATGAAGGTGTCCAATGGGTTGTTTCATTGGTGGTGTCAAGTGACCGTGCCAATGGGTTGTTTTTCGCATCAAAGGTGCACCACTATGTTGTTTTTTCCACCAAAGGTGCCTAACGTGCTGTTTTGCTCACCAAAGATGAGCACCAATGTGCTGTTTTTCCCACCAAAGCTGCCTAGCGGTCGTGGCGACGGACTATTTTCCCCACAGAAGGTTCAACAAGGTGTTGTTTTTCCCACCGAAGGTGCTTAATGGCCATGTCAACAGGCTCTTTGGCCTATAAAAAGGGCAACAAGGTGCTATTTTTCCCACCGAAGGTGCCTAGCGGTCGTGTCGACAGGCTGTTTTACCCACTGAAGGAGAACCAACGCGTTGTTTCTTCAATCGAAGGTGCAACAAGGTGCTAATTTTCCCACCGAAGGTGCCTATCAACAGTCCTAACAAGTTGTTTTGCCCATCAAAGGAACTCCAAGGTGCTGTTTTCCCTCGAAAGATGCCCGATAGGCTATTTTCCCACTGAAGATGCCTAGTGGCTGTGTCGACGGGCTGTTTTGGCCACAGAAAGTGCAAGAAGGTGCTATTTTTCCTGCCAAAGGTGCATAACGGCCATGCCAACGAGCTATTTTTCCAATTGAAGGTGACCAACGTGTTGTTTTTCCCACCAACAGTGTCCAACGGGTTGTTTTTCCCACTGATGGTGCCAAGTGACCATGCCAACGAGCTGTTTTTCGCACCGAAGGTGCACCAGCATGTTGTTTTTCCCATCAAAGGCACCCAACATGCTGTTTTTCCCATCGAGGATGAGCACCAAAGTGCTATTTTTCCCACCGAAGGTACCTAGCGATTGTGTCGACGGCCTACTTTGCCCATAGAAGGTGCAACAAGGTGCTGTTTTTCCCACCTAAGTTGCACCAACGTATTGTTTTTCCCACCGAAGGTGCTTGGCGATAGTGCCAATGGACTGTTTTTACCGCCGAAGGTGCCTAGCACAGTGTTGATGGGCTATTTTGCCCACCAAAGGTGCACCAACATGTTTTTCCCACTGAAGGTGGCTAACAGCCGTGCAAAGGGTTTTTTTACCTACCGAAGGTTCACCAAGGCATTGTTTTCCCCACCAAAGGTACACCAAGGTATTGTTTTCCCCACTGAAAGTTCTCAACTGGTTTTTTTCCCATGGAAGGTGCATAGCGATCGTGCCAACGAGCTATTTTGCCCACAAAAGGTGCACCAACGTGTCATTTTTCCCACCGAAGGTGACCAACAAGCTATTTTTCCCACCAAAGGTGCCTAGTGGCCATGTCGACGGGCTGTTTTGCCCAACAAAGGTGCACCAAGGTGCTATTTTTCCGACCAAAGGTGCTTAGCGGCCATGCTAATGGGTTGTTTTTCCCACTGAAGGTGCACCAAAGTACTGTTTTTTCCACCAAAGGTGCTTAGCGGCCGTGCGAACTGGTTGTTTTTCCCACCTAAGGCTCACCAATGCATTGTTTTTCCCACTGAAGGTGCCTAATGGACTATTCATCCCATTGAAGGTGCTTCCAACCGTGCCAATGGACTGCTTTTCCCACCGAATGTGCCCAACAGGTTATCTTTCCCATCGAAGGTGCTCAGCGGCCCTACCAACGGGTTATTTTTCCCATTGAAGATGTACAAATGTGCTATTTTTCCTATAGAAGGTTCCCAATGGGCTTCTTTCCCACCAAATATGCGTAACGGCTCTGCTAAAAGGTTGTTTTTCCCACCGAAGGTACACCAAGGTGCTGTTTTTCCAACCAAAGGTGCCCAACGAGCTGTTTTTTCCATCAAAGGTGTGCACCATCGTGCTGTTTTTTCCACCAAAGGTGTGCATCATCGTGCTGTTTTTTCCTCCAAAGGTGCCTAGTGACCTTGCCAACGGGCTGTTTTTCCTACCAATGGTGCAACAATGTGCTATTTATCTCATCAAAGTTGCCTTGCATTCGTGCCCACAGCTATGTTGCCCACTGAAGGTTCACCAATGTCCTGTTTTTCCCACCAAAGGTACCCAACGGACTATTTATCCCACTGAAGGTGTGCACCAACGTTTATTTTTCCCAATGAAGGTGCCTAGCGGCCTTATCCACAGACTGTTTTCCCCACCGAAGGAGCACCAAGGTGTTGTTTTTCCACCGAAGGTGCCTAGCAGTCGTGAAGATGGTCTATTTTTCCCATTAAAGGTGTAACGAGCCATTTTTCCCACCGAAGGTGACCAACAAGTTGTTTTTCCCACCAAAGGTGTCTAGCCACGGTGCCAACGGGCTGTTTTTCCTTCCAATGGTGCACCAAAGTGTTGTTTATCCCATCAAAATTACCTTGCGTCTATGCCCACGACTGTTTTACCCACCAAAGTTTCACCAATGTGCTGTTTTTCCCATCAAAGGTGCCCAACAGGCTGCTTATCCCACCGAAGGTGTGCACCAACGTGTTGTTTTTCCCAATGAAGGTGCCTAGCGGCCTTACCGACGGGCTGTTTTCCCCACCGAAGGTGCACCAAGGTGTTGTTTTTCCACCGAAGGTGCTTAGCAGTCATGAAGACGAGCTATTTTGCCCACCAAAGGTGTAACAACGAGCCATTTTTTCCTGCCGAAGGTGACCAACGGGTTGTTTTTACCACCAAAGGTGCCTAGTGGCTGTGCCGATGGGATGTTTTTCCTACTGAAAGTGCACCGAAGTGCTGTTTTTCCAAGTGAAGGCGCCTAGCGGCTGTGCTAATGGGCTCTTTTTCCCACCTAAGGTGCACCAACGTATTGCTTTTCCCACTGAAGGTGCCTAATGGACTGTTTTTCCTACCGAAGGTGCTTGGTGACTGTGCCAACAGACTGTTTTTCCCACCGAAGGAGCACCAAGATGTTGTTTTTTCCACCGAAGGTCCCTAGTGGCTGTGTGGAAGGGTTGTTTTTCCTATTGAAGGTGCACCAACGTGCTGTTTTTCCCACCGAAGGTGGCTAGCGACCGTGCCACCGGGCTGTTTCACCCACTGAAGGAGCACCAATGTGTTGTTTTTCCCATCGAAGGTGCCTAAAGGGCTGTTTTTCCCACAAAGGTGTCTAGCGGCCTTGTCAATGGGTTGTTTTGTCCAAAGAAGGTACAACAAGGTGCTATTTTTCCCTACCGATGGTGCCTAGTGACCTCATCGACGGGTTGTTTCCCCACCAAATGTGAATCAACGCGCTATTTTTCCCACCGTAGGTACATAGCAGCCGTGCCGACAGGCTGTTTTGCCCACTGAAGAGCACCAACGTGTTATTTTTCCCACCTAAAGGGCCTAGCGGTCATGGCGATGGGCTATTTTACACATCGAAGGTGTACCAAGGTGTTGTTTTTCACACCGAATGTGCCCAACGGGCTGTTCATCCCACCAAAGGTGTGCACCAACATGTTGTTTTTCCCAACGAAGGTGCCTGGAGTCCTCACCAATAGGTTGTTTTGCCCACCGAAGGTTCAACAAGGAGCTGTTTTTCCAAGGGAAGGTGCCTAGTGACTGTGCCAACAGGCTGTTTTGCCCACCAAAGGTGCACCTGCGTGCTATTTTTCCCACTGAAGATAAGCACCAACGTGCAATTTTTACCACCAAAGTTGCCTAGCAGTCGTGCCAATGGGTTGTTTTCCCCACAGAAGATGCAACAAGGTGCTGTTTTTCCCACCAAAGGTTCCCAACGGGCTATTTTTCCCACCAAAGGTGTACACCAACGTGTTATTTTTCCCACCGAAGGTGCCTAATGGGTTGTTTTTCCCTCCATTGGTGCACCAAGGTGCTGTTTATCCCACCAAAGTTGCCTTATGTCCGTGCCCACGGGTTCTTTTGCCCACCGAAGGTTCACCAATGTGTTGTTTTTCCCATCGAAGGTGCCCAACGAGTTGTTTATCCCACCGAAGGTGCTTAGTGATCGTACTGACAAGCTATTTTCTACACCGAAGGTGCAGCAAGGTGCTGTTTTTCCCACCAAAGGTGCCTATCGGTCGTGCTGGCGGACTGTTTTGCCTACCCAAGGTGTACCAATATGCTTTTTTTCACCCCGAAAGTGCCCAACGGGCCATTTTTCCCATCAAAGGAGCCAAGGGAAGTGCCGAAGACCTGTTTTTCCCAATGAAGGTGTGCCAAGGTGTTGTTTTTCCTAGCGAAGGTGCCCAACGGCTATGCCGATGGGCTGCTTTGCCCACCAAAGGTGCACCAGCATATTGTTTTTTCCATAAAAGGTGCCCAAAGTGCTATTTTTCCCTTAGAAGATGAGCACCAACGTGCCGTTTTTCCCACCAAAGTTTCCTCATGAGTTGTTTTTCCCACCGAAGGTGCCTAGCGGCCGTGGTGACGGGCCATTTTCCTCACAGAAGGTTCAACAAGGTGTTGTTTTCCCCACCGAAGGTGCCTAGTGGCCATATCGACGGGCTATTTTTCCCACAAAAGGTGCAACGTGGTGCTGTTTTTCCCACCAAAGGTGCCCAGCAGTCATGCCGACAGGCTGTTTTGCACACCCAAAGAGAACCAACGTGCTGTTTCTCTCACCGAAGGTGCACCAAGGTGTTGTTTTTCCGATCGAAGGTGCCTATCAACGATCCTGACGGGCTGTTTTGCCCATAAAAGGTGCTCCAAGGTGTTATTTTTCCTACCGAAGGTGCCCAATGGGCTATTTTTCCCACCAAAGGTGCCTAGCGGCCATGTCGACGGATTGTTTTGCCCACATAAGGTGCAATAAGGTGCTGTTTTTGCCGCCGAAGGTGCATTGCGACCATATTGATGGGCTATTTTATCGAACGAAGGCGAACCAACGTGCTGTTTTTCCCACCGAAGAAGCCTAGAGACCGTTCTAATAGCTAGCTTTGACAACCAAAGGAGCACCAACATGCTATTTTTCCCACCGAAGGTGGCCGATGGGCTATTTTTCCTACCGAAGGAGCACCAAGGTACTGTTTTTCCCACCGAAGGTCCCTAGCAGCCATACCGACGGGTTGTTTTGCCCATCAAAGTTTCCCCAATGTGACGTTTCTCCCATCAAAGGTTCCCAACGGGCTGTCTTTCCCGCTGAAGGTGCCTGGCGGCTATGCGAACGGGCTATTTTGCCCACCGAAGGTACTCCAATGTGCTATTTCTCCCACTGAAGGTTCCTAACAAGCTATTTCACCCACTCAAGGTGCATCAAGATGCTGTGTTTCCCACCGACATGCTATTTTACCCATAGAACGTAAACCAAGGTGTTGTTTTTCCCACCGAAGGTAACGTGCCTAGGTGCTGAGGGGCTGTTTTGCCCACCCCAGGGGCACAAAGGTGCTGCTTTTCCCACCAAAGGTCCTTAGAGGCCATACCGATGGCCCTTTTTACCCACCGAAGGTGCACCAACGTGCTGTTTTTCCCATCAAAGCTACCTTGCGGCCAAGCCTAGGTGTTGTTTTGCCCACCGAAGTTGCTCCAAGGTGTTGTTTTTCCCATCGAAGGTGCCTAGCAGCCATGCTGACAGGTTATTTTGCCCGTCGAAGGTGCACCAACGTGTTATTTTTTCCACCAAAGGTGCTAACATGTCATTTTTCCCACTGAACATGCTCGACAGGCTATTTTTCACACCGAAGGTACCTACCGGTCGTGTCGATGGGTTGTTTTGTCCACTAAAGGTGAACCAAGGTGCTATTTTTCCCACCAAAATGGCATAGTGGCCGTTCCGACGAGCTACTTTTACCACCGAAGGTGTAGCAACATGTTGTTTTTCCCACTGAAGGTGGCCAACGTGCCGTTTTTCCCAACGAACGTGCCTAGCGGTCATATCAGCAGGCTGTTTTGCCCACCAATGGTGCACCAACTTGTTGTTTTTCCCACCGGTTGTGCCTAGTAGCCATGCCAATGGGCTGTTTTACCCAACGAAGGTGCATGAACATGTTGTTTTTCCCACCGAAAGTGTCGACGAGCTGTTTTTCCCATCGATGGTGCACTAAGGTGTTGTTTGCCCACTAGAGGTGCACCATGGTGTCGTTTTTCCCTTCAAAGGAATGTAGTAGCTGTGCCGACAGACTATTTTACGCGTCGAACGTGCTTCGAGGTACTATTTTTCCCACCGAAGGTGCCTAACGACCATGCCGACAGGCTGTTTTGCCCATCGGAGGTGCACGAAGATGCTATTTTTCCTACTGAAGGGGCCCAACAAGCTCTTTTTCCCACCGAAGGTGCGCCAATGTGCTATTTTTCCACCGAAGGTGCCCAATGGGCTATTTCCCATCGAATTGCCTAGCGGCCATGCCGACGTGTTGTTTTCCCTGCCAAAGGTGCCCCAATGTGCTGTGTTTCCAACCGAACATGGCGAACGGGTTGTTTTTCCTACCAAAGGCACCCAAAGGACAATTTTTCCCACAAAAGATGTCTAGCGGCCATGCTGACGAGTTGTTTTGACCACCAAAGGTGAACCAATGTGCCATTTTTCCCACTAAATGTGCCCATCGGGCTATTTTTCTCAACAAAGATGCCTAGCGGCTGTGCTAACGAGTTGTTTTGCCCACCGAAGTTGCACCAAGGTGTTACTTTTCCCACTAAAGGTGCCTAGCGACTGTGCCAAAGGGCTGTTTTTCCCACCGAAGGTGCACCAAGGTGTTGTTTTGCCTACTATAGGTACCCAATGAATAGTTTTTCCTACCAAAGTTGCTCGGCGACCATTCCAACGGACTATTTTTCCCACCAAAGGTGCACCAAGGGGCTATTTTTCCAACCGGGGGTGCCTAGTGGCCGTGCCGACGGGCTGTTTTTCCCACCGAAGATGCACCAAGGTTCTGTTTTTCCCGCTGAACGTGCACAACATGTTTTTCTCACCAAAGGAGTCTAGCAACTGTGCCCACGGGCTATTTTTCCCACCAATGGTGCACCAAGGTGTCGTTTTTCCCATTGAAGGTGCCCAGTGGCCGTGTAGACGGGCTATTTTGGGCACCAAAGGTGCATGAAGGTGTTGTTTTTCCCACCAAAGGTGCCCAATGGGCTATTTTTACCATCGAATGTGCCTCGGGGCCATGCTGTCAGGCTATTTTGCCCATCGAAGGTGCACCAACATGATATTTTTCTTATCGAACGCACCTAGTAGCCATGCCAAAGGTCTGTTTTACGCACCAAAGGTTCTCCAATGTCCTGTTTTTCCCACCTAAGGTGCCCAACAGGCAATTTTTCCTAAGGGAGGTGCCTAGTGGCCATGCCAACGGGCTGTTTTGCCCACTGAACGTGTTGTTTTTCCTACATATGGTGCCTAGCGGTCGTGCCAACAGGCTATTTTATGCATCGAAGGTGAACCAGCATCTTTTTTTTCCACCAAAGGTGCCCAACGTGCTGTTTTGCTCACAAAAATGAGCACCAATTTGTTGTTTTTCTCACCGAAGGTCCCTAGAGGCCATACTGATGGGCTTTTTTGCCCACTGAAGGTGACTCAACGTGTTGTTTTTTCCACCGAAGCTACCTTGCGGCTATACCTAGGTATTGTTTTGACAACCAAAGGTGCGCCAAGGTGTTGTTTTTCCCATTGAAGGTACCTAGCGGCCGTGTTGATAGGTTGTTTTTACCACTGAAGGTGCACCAATGTGCTGTTTTTTCCACCAAAGGTGCCTAACATGCCATTTTTTCCCACCGAAGGTGCTCAACGGGCTATTTTGCACACCGAAAGTACTTACCGATCATGTCGATGGGCTATTTTGTCCACCAAAGGTGAACCAAGGTGCTATTTTTCCCACTAAAATGGCGTAGCGGCTGTGCTGACAGGCTATTTTTACCACCGAAGGTGCACCAACATATTGTTTTTCCTACCAAAGGTGCCCAACGTGCTGTTTTTCCCATCGAAGGTGCACCAAGGTGCTGTTTTTCCCAGTGAAGGTACCCAATGGGTTGTTTTTCCTACCAAATATGCCTAGCAGTCGTGTCGAAGGCATGTTTTGCCCACCGAAGGTGCACTAACATGTTGTTTTTCCCACCGAAGGTGCCCAACGTGCTGTTTTTCCTATTGAATGTGCCTAACCACCGTACCGACGGGCTAGTTTAGCCACTGAAGGAGTAGAAATGTGTTGTTTTTCCTAGAAAAGGTGCCTAGTAGTCGTGCTAACGAGCTGTTTTGCCTACTGAAGGTGCACCATCATGCTGTTTTTCCCACCAAAGGTGCCCAATGTGATGTTTTTCCCATCAAAGGTGCCCAACTAGCTGTTTTTCCCACCGAAGGTGGCTAGCGACTGTCCTGATGGGTTATTTTTCCCATCGAAGGTGCCTAGACACCGTATTGATGGGCTAGTTTAGCCACCGAAGGTGCACCAACATGCTGTTTTTCCCACCAAAGGTGCCAAGCAAGCTGTTAGCGATCATGCCAATGGGCTATTTTTCCTACCTAAGGTGCACTGTGGTGCTATTTTTCTCAATGAATGTACCTAGCAACTATGCCAATGGGTTTTTTTCCCATCGAAGGTGTGCTATGCTGCTGTTTTTCACAATGAAGGTGGCTAGCGGCCTTATCGAAGGGCAATTTTTTCCATAGAAGGTACCTAATGGTCGTACTGAGGGCTAGTTTGGCCACCGAAGGTGCACCAACTTGCTATTTTTCTCGTAAAAGGTGCTAAACTAGCAATTTTTCCTACCAAAGGTGCCTAGTGACTATGCCAACGGGTTATTTTTCCCACCGAAGGTGCACCAAGGTGCTGTTTTTCCCATCGAAGGTGCCTAGTGGTCATGCCAACAGGCTGTTTTTCCTATCGAAGATGCCTAGTGGTCGTACCAATGGGCTCTTTTGCCCACCGAAGGTGCACTAAGGTTCTGTTTTTCCCATCGAACGTGCACAACATGCTGTATTTCCCACCGAAGGTTTCTAGCAACTGTGCTCATAGGTTATTTTTCCCACCAAAGGTGCACCAAGGTGTCATTTTTCCCACTGAAGGTACCCAGTGGCCGTGCAGACAGGCTGTTTTGTGCACCGAAGGTGCCCAATGGGCTATTTTTACCATCAAATGTGCCTAGGGGCTGTGCTGTCGGGCTATTTTGCCCATCCATGGTGCATCAAAATGCTATTTTTTGTATCGAAGGCACCTAGCGACCGTGGCAATGGTCTGTTTTGCCCACCAAAGATTCTCCAATGTGCTATTTTTCCCACCTAAGGTGCCCGCCAGGTTGTTTTTCCCAATGAAGGTGCCTAGTGGCCATGCCAACAGACTGTTTTGCCCACCGAACGTGTTGTTTTTCCTAACAATGGTGCCTAACGACTATGCCAACTGGCTATTTTGCCCATCGAAGGTGAACCAACGTGTTGTTTTTCCCATTGAAGGTGTCCAATGGGTTGTTTTTCCCACTGATGGTGGCAAGCTACCATGCCAATAGGCTATTTCTCACACCAAAGGTGAACCAGCATGTTGTTTTTTTCACCAAAGGTGCCCAAAATGTTGTTTTGCTCACCGAAGATGAGCACCAACGTGTTGTTTTTCCCACTAAAGTTGCCCAATGGGCGGTTTTTCCTGCCGAAGGTGCCTAACGGCCGTGACAACGTGCTGTTTTCCCTATAGAAGGTTCAAAAATGTGCTGTTTTCCCACCGAAGGTGCTAAATGGCCGTTTCGACGGGTTGTTTGTCCTACAAAAGGTGCAACAAGGTGTTGTTTTTCCCACCAAAGTTGCCTAGTAGCCGTGCTGACAGGCTGCTTTGCCCACCAAAGGAGAACCAACACGCTGTTTCTCCCACTGAAGGTGTAGCAAGGTGTTGTTTATCCCACCGAAGGTGCCTATCAACTGTCCTGACGGGCTGTTTTGCCCATCGAATGTACTCCAAGGTGC
>JAOSBO010015794.1:0-12563 GCA_027563915.1 Erythroxylum rotundifolium
CCTTCATTCTTCACCAAATGAAGGGATCCTTAGCTCAAATGGAAGCTCTTTTCTTCCTCTTCCTTTTTCTCTTCTTGTGTAGCTTCAAAATCTCTCTTGACGACTAAGAAAAATCAAACCCTAGCTTGTTTTCTCTTCTTTTCTTTCAAATCATAAAACTCTCTCACTCTCGTAATTCTCTACTGCTTATCCTTCCATTCACGTTTTTCTTCTTCATTTATAATTAAGACAACATTTTTTCTTATAATTATGCCCTTAATGATTGAGAAATGTCTTGTTTGTCCTTCCATTTATGCCTTACGTCTTTTATAGTTAAGTGTTTTGCCATGACATTTTATTATGGAAAATCTTTCCTATGGTCTTACTTGTCCAATTCTTATCCACTTACCTACTTCCCTTTATCCAAACTCACTTAAGTTTAATTTATACTTAAGTTTATGACTCAGTAATACCACTAAAATCACAAGTCATAACCTCTTACTCACTTTTAGATTTTTTTCCTATAGAACATCATTTCGGGTCAACTTTACATTCTCTTCTTGACCCCGACATTGAAGTCATATTTTCCTCTAGAAACATATTCCCCTATGTCTTATGTCTCCATTGGCACCAAAATCATTCAATTTGGTTCTGTCCTCAATTATACTGAACTTGTCTCAGGACAAATGGTATAACTTTCACTATTCTTTAAATAATTACAAGCATTCTTTCTTCCCTTTCAGAGCCTCTTCAGGTCTCTTACACAACGTATTCTTTCTGCTAACGTAGCCTCTTCAGGCTCTCAACCTTTTCTTTCTCTCACTAGAAAGATAGTGCGAGCTTTTGTTACAGTAGGGTTAGCTCTATAACTGCTTCTTGATTCTTGATAACCGCTTCTTGAATCTTGAAAACCATTATTTAGTTGAGTTCTACAACTAACTCCAACTAAGTAACCATCCGTCGTACTGACATAACTTCTTCTTTGTATCATTTGTGTTTCGTTTCATCTGTCTTTCCTATCATTTTTCTTTCCTATCGTCTGTCTTTCCTACCATCTGTCTTTCCTTTCGTCTGTCTTTCCTATCATCTATCTTTTGGTGACATCATCACTGACGATTCCTTTCGTCTGTGTTTTCCTTGCATCTGTGTTATGACATCATCATAGACGATTCCTTTCGTCTGTGTTTTCCTTTACGTTTGTGTTATGACGTCATCACAGACGATGCGTCTTTACCTTGCATCTGTGTATTCCTTGCTTCTATGTTTTCCTATCGTCTGTGTTTTGGTGACGTCATCACAGATGATTCCTTTCGTCTGTGTTTTCCCTTACATCTGTGATATGACGTCATCACAGACAATTCCTTAAGTCTGTACATTCTTATGCATTCTTTGCGTCTGTGTTTTCCTTGCTTAAGGCCTTATGCCTTATAACCTTAAATGTCATGCCCAATTGCCCATACGTAATCTTACAACTTTAATCCTTCAATTTAATTAATCTATGTCATAAAATCTTACCAACGTTGACATAATAATTAACTTGACAAAATAATACCTTAAGGAGCCCATAGTTTATTTAAATCATGCATAAAATAATCCCTTAAGGAGCCCCATAGTTTATTTAAATCATGTTGATTCCTTAAGAAAAAATTAGGGGGCCAAAATGGTTCTCTCAAAGTTGTAGCCTAATCATCTAATTTCCTTATGTGAAAAATCCATCCATAATCTATCACTTAAATTTTATGGTCCATTTTGTGTCATTGCTTGCATCTGTCAGGTTGCTCACGCTTGGGATTACCATCAGACTCTCATTTGCATCTAATTTTTCACATTTCTTATTTAAATTCTTTCCATGGGTAAGTGGATCTGTCTATTCATCCTACACTATCACTTTTTTCCACAAGATGAGCCACGACTTTAACCGCAAGCCATTCTGTACCTTCGTACAATTTATGGTATCTCCTAAGTGCTGGTTCATTAGTAGGGTTTATCTCCAGCTGATGCTTCTTGGGAAGATGTTGACACCTTAAGGCAGTCAATCCTTCCTTTTCAATTAAGGATAAATCTCATTGCTAGGAAGGGGTATAATGTTACTTCTCTAAAGGTTTATAAGCACCACACTCATGAGAGGTTTAAGTAAACAGATTCAACACAATTCAGTAGGACAACCAGTCTAACTGACACAATTTACTTTTCTATATTTATTTAAAACATTTTCTCTCCTATAATTAGTCATGAGTAGTTATTTGCTTAAAGTAGTTGTAATTCCTAGTTATCATACTAGTACCCTATATATTGAATAAATAGAAATTAACAAAAGGCAAGTTATCTTTTCCACCAAAACTTACAGTCTAAGAGATCAAAGAGTTCTCTCAATTTTCAAGATTAATTTGAACAAGAAGGGAAGAAAGGTTAAGAAACATTCAGAACCATCATTGAACTTCTTTTTGCAAAGACCCATAACAAGATCATTCATCCAGAACCATAACAGTCACCCTCCAAATGCATAGCAATAATATCAACTTTAAGTTTATTTGGTGTTTGGTAATATATCAAAAGTATTTTTTGGCCTTCAAAATCAAACCACGAGGATCTCCTCCATCAAAACAACGAAATTCCATCTTTGTATGATATCATTCGGGATGTAAGGAGGGCCAATTATTACAGAATGGCTTCATTTGGATGTGTGGGAGAAGGTTTTGTTAAAGAAGAAGGGAAGATGGTGGAGTGTCGATTGAGGAAGTGGAGTAGGGGGAAACCATTGTGGGTAGTGTAAGGCTCTAACACCAAAATGTTAGGAGCTACTTATAAAAGTAAGAAAAAGGGCTTCCTATTAGCAAACTTAAATGAAATAACACTTAAAGATAGTCCGTATGAAGAGGACTAGACTTGATTTTGCCATTTTTAATGAACAAAACAAACAGACTATTTAAACTAGTAAGGACATAACAAATTCCTCGGACTTGGCAAAACTAACTCAAAAGTGGAGCTAAAAGTGATAATCATATAAAACATACAAGTGGAGTGGGTGCAGATTTTCCTAGATTTATGCAAGACTTAGAAAATGCCATATAAGATTAACTTCTTTATTGTTGACTTTTCCATGTTCAAGTGATTTCCATATGAGCCTTGCTTTTTCTTCCAGTATAAGTCTTTAAGGGAGATGTTGTTTCAAAACTCATTAGGTATCTTGATATGCTAAAATTCTTAATATAGATAAAGCTATTTACAAATAATTACTACTGGCTGGAAGATGGAAGAAAGACCCCCAAATGAATGACATTCTGAATATCTGTCAAGTATTGCGAGCTATATATACCATCATATACAGAAGATTTCATCTATTTCTCAATCAAATGTCAACTGGAAAATTGTGTCCAAAATAATCATTGCCCAAAAAATTTTCACACACAACAAACTACATTTGCCGCAAATAATTCTCATATTCGTAGTAGATTGATCCAGGCTAAAGAAACAACATCTAGTAACTTATACTTATGATTTAGAGTACCAGATTACGTGTTGAGCCACAAAATTATTGTTTCAAATTGAAAAGAAATACAGAAGAAATAAAGCTTTACTGCATCCTAGAAAAAGTACTAATAATACAAAAGTAATATAACTCACCTGGTTAGGTTTTCTAGATGACTCATAAGCACCC
This sequence comes from Erythroxylum rotundifolium, assembly GCA_027563915.1. NCBI lineage: Eukaryota > Viridiplantae > Streptophyta > Magnoliopsida > Malpighiales > Erythroxylaceae > Erythroxylum > Erythroxylum rotundifolium. The sequence goes on from JAOSBO010015794.1 coordinate 3,638, forward strand.
ACAATGGTTTGATCCTTAGGAGCCCTATTTACAAACATATAAAGTAACAATATCAGCCAAGCATAGTCAATAACTCATATAAAGCTAAGAAAAATTCTAATGCTTTATATAATAGTAAATTGTAAAGTTACCCACTATAGTAAGAATATAACTAAGGCAAAGTAGCAACATCTGTATAATAAGCAATTATATTTAAAAGATGCTATTTCATTAATCACATTATTGCAAAACTATTACTAACTCTATTCCTCCATAGATGGCTCCTGTCTATACTCACTCGATGCATAAACTTTACTATAACCTTAATTAAATTCAGGAAGAATGTTTAGATATCAAAATTTGTTTAGAACAATCATAAAAACATCTGTTAATGTATCTAGACTAGTAGAATAGGCACTATAGAGGATGAGATCACTACATCTTACTAGGGAAACCATTGATTCTCTGGGCCTTTTTTGACCTTTCATTGTTTTCCTACATGCAAAATGAAGTTAATTAAGAATAAATTTTAAAGACTTCAAAAATCAATTGGTTTCTATTATGAAAGTTTAACATAATATTTTATCCAATGTTTATTTGTGCAAACAAGATCACAACCTTTGCATTCTTTGTATCTGCTTGGTTCATCTTTTTTAAAATAGGTAATGACTTCCTTCACGAGGATATGAATGAAGAAACATCAATAGCACATATGAGAAGTGTATTAAAAATATTCAAAGTGATATACATAGACTCATGCCTCATTAATGGAAGTGAACTCTTTAAATTCCAGCTCATGAAACATCAGTTATCATTCAACAAACTATATGGTTCAATCCATTTCTCATCAAAAATATAATATTGGATCTTTTTTAAGAATTAATATTTTAAAACTGATAGATAGTCAATGAAAATGCAATACCTGCCATTATCAGATATGGATTCACAACTACTAATCTTAAAGTAGGCTTTTTGATTATTTGATTAGGGCTTTATGATTTTGAGACGTACTATTTTCAAGACCAGTAAGCACCTAATGTAATCATCGCTTAAATTCACAAGAATAAATTAGGACAATGATGTTACCTCTTTGTGTGGAATGTGCACTTGGAAAACTTTTATTTGAAACATCCTTTATGCTTGGCTTTTCAGGGAAGAAAAAAGAAGAAATGTATAACAATTATGTGATTATGAGTAGTATAATTACAATGGCAAAATTGAGAAACATTTAGAAAGCTGTTAATGACACCAAGGCTTTGTGCATCGAACCAACATATTGGGGAAGATTGACATCTATACAGAAATGCATATGAGTAGATCCTATGAACAAACCTTGTAATTTAAGCATAATTAAGCCTTCAAATGAATAAAAAATGCCTTATTGATAAAATAACTTTTAAATGTGTTTATGTAATGTCACTTGACATTTGATTTGATGAATCCTAGGTGGATCAGGGCTCCCTTTAGTTTTATGTTTATCCCAAATTAATCCACAAGTTTTGGTTCTAAAAGTTCATAGCAAGGAAGCATAAAAAAACATCAATAAGAATTGGAAACTCTATTTTTTTCTAGGAATAAAATTTGAAATAAAAATCCAAATTTGATTAGTCCAGTGACAATATACATTCTTCTCATATTATCCCTTAGAACTACTAATTTGACTATCATATACTAGATGAAAAAGTTCTTTTATAGCATTGCTGACTTTTCTTTTAAAAAACATAGAAAAAAGATGCCTTTCATTAGTCACCCACATATAAATAATCATGCATCGAAAGAGTAGCATTTCTACCATGTCCTAACTAGTTAATGCTACACCAACAGATAATAATTAATTTGGCCTAACCTATGTTAGGAGCAAAAGTATAAGTTTTAGTTATTTACATGGAACATTTATATATTAACAATAGTAATCTCATTTCAGCCACAAATTAAAACCCCTTTTAGTTGAGATTCATATTTAGTTTCTTTTCTATAGGAATTCATTTACAATTCACTAACTATTTGTAAAACCCATTTTTGCTTATTGATTAATTCATATTGGACTACTTCACTCAATTCTTGTCTCTTGTTCTCTCTTTTTCTCCCTTTATTTTTCAACTTCTAAGCTACTCTAAAGTTCAGTGTTTTTTGTTCTGCTTGTTTGACTAAATTCTTGTTAATTGGACTTATGTTGCATCAGTATTTCATAGCAATAATTCATGTTACAAATGTTCATCAAAACAAGGAATAAGAGTCATATAGTCCATTTCAAAAAAACATAGTTTCCAGACATACAAAAGATATTTTGCTTTTGATTACGTACCAGTGCCAACGATGACATTCTTGAAAGATTTGCAGCCATATAACTTTTTCTCCTTAATTATTTAGAATATAAATTACAAAGGGAATATGAAACAAAACCGAACAAAAACAAGTGAATGATGACATATAATTAACCTATTTTTGGTACTAACCTGAAAAGTGAAAAGAGTGGGTGACTTAAAAAGTTTTTTACATGATGTTTCAAGTACTAAGATAAAAGGAAAAAAATCTAGAAAGGAAGTAAATTGTTCTATCCATTTAATGAGTAATTTGCAATTCTTATATTCAAAATCTAAGAAAAGAAAATTCCTTTCCTTAAAAAAAAGAATGGTTCTCTAATATTTACATCAATATAGCACAGATTATCTACCAAAAAAGTAATATTTTTTTTAAAATTCCACAATCAAGGAGCCATTTGTCTACCAATCATCTTAAGAAGAGGGGCAAAGTGAAATTTAATGCTTGCATATTACAAATGGCATCATGAGACAAGAACAAAACCATGTCATATGGAAAGCCACTTACATTGATTTAGAGCCATCGCATGTCATTTATTTTTTGAAAATTTGCTTCGAACATTGCTTATGTCAGCCAATGCTTTCCTTTTCACGTCAAATAAAGAAAGAATCTATATTCTAACATTTCAGGCTTATATCTTGGACACCAGAGCCATCATGCTGGCCTTTGGCTTGCCCCTAACTTTTGAACATGTTACCTAAGCAATGAAGCACTGCCTGAGTTTCACCTTGGCAAGACTTGCTTCAGGAGGGATGCCGATGTTACCACTCATCGTTAGCCTATATGCCTCATTGCATTCAGCATAAATCTGTCATAGATGCGGATATTTGCACAATTTATGAAGAAAAAATATGATGTTGAGTAGTACCTAAATGATTAATAATTATTAGTAGATCACAAACAAGAATACCGCTCAGGACACAACCTTATTGTTGAAACAAATCATTGCCTTCTGAATCATTTCAAACGGAGTCCTGGTCACAGTGGAGTATCCTACGAATCAACCGGTCGAGAAAAGAAAAGTGAACGAGGAAGAAGAGAAATGTGTATACAGATTGACAATGATGAGTATAATCATAGTGAAGTTGACGGCAGCCTCTTTCCAAATATTAAAAAACCATAATCCAAGATGGCAATAGCAAACTAACTACTAAAACAGAAAAGGGAAAAACTAAAAGTGCCTTCTTATCAGAAAAGAAACCCAAACTCACCAATCTATTGAGGGATGTGTAGTGAATCTAAGACGAGAAGGATCGATCTTTCTCTTAATTGAAATAAAAGTAACAAGACTTTCTATAACGAAAAAGAAATATTCCCGGAACAGTGTTGGGGATGGGAGAACATTAGAAGAATGAGAAAAGTGGAGCTGTTGATACTGGACTTACCGTTGCTTGGTCTATAAACGCTTCTTACTTTACAAACTTGTTCGCATGATTTGTTTTTTATACCCCTGTATTTTGAATGCTTCATTGTGAACAAACCGCAGGCTCCGACGTAACATGGGATAACAAGAAACAGTCTTCTCATCATATATAAACATCACAACTTTTGTAGGCAAATAATTATAAAGTAAACAAAGAATAACTAATTGTAGACACCACTCCTCTCATAAGATCATGATAGCAAATGCTCACGTCTTTTGTTCGGAGTGAGATACTAAGAATAAGGTCTCTATATGTGCTGCTGAACCAAGCCAATATTAACTCTACATTCCTTGTTGGATAACTACTTAGAGATGCTTACAATTGTCTATATTCCTTAAACTCACTACCTTACAACCTCCTGAATTATTATGCATTAATATTAATATCTTACTTAGAAATTAAGCTGTCAATTACATTAAATGTAGTGGTAATTTAATTTTTCATTTCAATTCTTCTATTTTAAAAATTATTATTTAGTTATTTTTCATCTATTCATAATTTCGAAACAACGTCGAGTTAGAATTTAAGAATTCTAAACTATTTCTTTTTTAGTGAAAAAATAGATTGAAAAAGCTTATCAAAATATAATGAATGGAGTTATGTGATAGTTAAATAATGTCAACAAAAGTTAAGAAATGATTTTTAAAATATAATAATTCAAATAAAATAAGATCCAAGCAGAGGGTTCCAATGCATTTAAATCGTAATTAAAATATATAGAGCATATGAAACAATGCAATTATTGCATCTAAATCATAATTAAAATATATACAGCGTACGAAAGAGTGTATAATTATTTTATTTTGATATTTTTAATTTATTAAATAATAAAATTTATATGTGACATAAATGCAATATTTGGTAGTTATGCGACAAAAATACTAATTTGATGTGACTTGCCAAATCATTAACATTAACGAAGATCTTAATGTCATACTTTTTTTCCTAAAAATTGGAAATGAGAGCATTTTAGTGTCATTTTTTAAATTCCAAACTAGTATTGTAAAATTTAAGGTTTTTTTAATAAATCCTTTAGTTATTATATGATATTGGTTTTTCATTTATTCATTATTTTAAAATGATGTTATGTTGCAATTCAAAAATTATTTAATTACCAAAAATATTTCAAACTTGCTTTGTACAAATCCTTTTTAGAGTAATACGTTGATCAAATAATTAATAAGTTGGTCAGTTTTTATCAACAAAATTACTAAAATAAATCAAACTGGAAAGTTAAAAATTGAATAAAAAGTTGGACAATTCAAAATAATAAATTATAAAAGTCTGATTTTTATAATAAAAATATAAAATTGTAAAAGTTTAGAGTTAAAATTAAATAATAAATTTGTTTTGAAAATGCTTTTGCGGTAGAAATTCTACTTTCCATTAATAACCTTCTAATAATTATTATTTTCTGTTGTACCCTCAACTAATGTAAATTTTATTTGCATTTACATTAACATGAACAATTATACTTTATCGAATAGTTTATTCCCAATTTTATTTTTTTATTTTAATTTAATATTTTACTATTTATAATTTTAAATATATAATATTAAAGGTACCTAAATTTATGAAATATCCCAAGAACATCTTGTTACTATGGAATTATAACTAAAATTATCATTTTTTCAATAATATAAATAAGCACTTGTCAAGAAAAAAATAACCATGGATATGTTATATATTTTATTATTTATAATTTTAAATTTATTTGAGTACTAATATATTTTTAATTATTTATACAATCTTCCCTAATATGTTGGTTCAATGAACAAAGCCTTGGTGTCATGAGTAGCTTTCTTGATCCTTCCCTTTCTTGCCATTATAATTATGCTACTCACATTCACATAATTGTTATACATTTCTTCTTTTTTCTTCCCAAATAAGCCAAGCATAAAGAATGCTTCAAATAAAAGCTTTCCAGGTGTTCATTCCACACAAAGAGGTAACTTCATTGTCCTAATTTATTCTTGTGAATTTAAGCAATGAATGCATATGCTTACTGGTCTTGAAAATAGTAGGTCTCAAAATCATAAAGCCCCAATCAAATAACTAAAGAGCCTAATCCGAGATTAGTAATTGTGAATTCATATCTAACAATGGCAGGTATTTGCATTTTCATTGACTATCTATTATTTTCAAAATATATACTCTTAGAAATGATCCAATATTTTATTTTTGATGAGAACTGGATTGAACCACATAATTGTTGAATGATAACTAATGTTTCCTGAGCATGAATTCAAAGAGTTCACTTCCATTAATAACACATGAGTCTATGTATATCACTTTGAATATTTTTCATAAACTTGACGTATGTGCTATTAATGTTTCTTCATTCATATCCTTAAGAAGGAAGTCACTAACTATTTTTAAGAGGGTGAACTAGGTAGATACAAAGAATGTAAAGGTTGTGATCTTGTTCGCAAACAAACACTGGATAAAATATTATGTTAAACTTTCATAATAGAAGCTAATTGATTTTTAAATTCTATAAATTTATTTTTAACTAACTTCATTATGCATGTAAGAAAACAATGAAAGTTCATAAAAGGCCAAGAGAATCAACAGTATCCCTAGTAAGATGTAGTGATCTCGTCCTCTATAGTACCTATTTTGCTAGTCTAAATACATTAACAGATGATTTTATGAGTGTTCTAAACAAATTTGGATATTTAAACATTCTTATTAGATCCAATTAAGGCTATAGTAAAGTTGTGTGTCGAGTGAGTATAGGCAGGAGCCATCTATGGAGGAGTAGAGTTAGTAATGGTTTTGTAATAATGTGAGTAATGAAATTTGCATCTTTTAAATATAATTGCTTATCATACAGATGCTGCTACTTTTCCTTAGTTGTATTCATACTAGATAGTGAGTAGCTTTATAGTTTCCTATTGTGTCAAGCATTAGAAGTTTTCTTGGTTTTATATAAGTTATTGGCTGTGCTTGATTGATAGTGTTACTTCATATGTTTGTAAATAGGGTTCCTAAGGATCGAACCACTGTGGCTAGTTATGTGTCATCTAGAAATCCTATCCAGGTGAGTTATATTGCTTCTATATTATTATTACTTTTTATCTAATGTGGCAAAGTTTTATTTCTTCTATATTTCCTCTCAATTTAAAACAATAATTTTTTGGCTCAACACGTAATCTGGTACTCTAAATCATGGGTAGAAGTTAATGGCTATTGTTTCTTTATCCTAGATAAGTCTATTATGAATATGAGAATCATTTATTGTAGATGCAGTTTGTTGTATGTGAAAATTTTTGGGCAATGATTGTTTTTGACATAACTTTCAAGTTAACTTTTGTTCGAGAATTAGATGAAATCTTTTGCATATGATGGTATGCATAGCTCACAATGCTTGATAGATATTTAGAATGCCCTTCATTTGGGAATCTATTTTCCATCTTCCAGCCAGTAGCATTTATTTATAAATAGCTCTATTTGTATTAAGAATTTTAGCATATCAAGATACTTCATGAGTTTTTGATACAACATTTCCCTTAAAGACTTATTCTAAAAATAAAAATAACGCATCACATGGAAATCACATAAACATGGAAAAAGTCAGCAGTGAAGAACTTTATAGTATATGGAAATTTTTGAGTCTTGCATAAATCTAAGAAAATCTGCAATCGCTCCACTTGTATTTTCTACATGATTATCAATTTCAGCTTCAATTTTGAGTTAGCTTTACTAAGTTCGAGGAATTTGTTATGTTCTTACAAATTTAAATATTTTTCTTGTTATTAAAAATGGTATAATTAAGTCTAGTCCTCTCTATATGAACTATCTTTTAGTGTTATTTCATTTAGGTTTTGCCAATATGAAGCCCTTTCCCTTACTTTCATCAGTAGCTCCTAACATTTTAGTATATGTTAAGTTGTCAATTTACGATTATTTTGTACTTAATTCTCTTTAATGTGTTGAAATTATTATTCAAAATTAATGGAATTGTCTTATAATTGTTTGTAGATGATTTTCAATACCTTAGAGACGAAATTGAATCAAAAAGATGAAAAAGAAATAAAGAAAATCCGAAATTCGCAATCTGGTAGCAATTTAGTCACTAGACGTGGCCATGTACAAAGATGGGAACAGATTCTACAAATTTTGTTTGAAAGTTCAAATTCATAATTTACACAATCTTTAAAGATTAGACTGTTATCCTATCAAGGGTATCTGCAACTTGAAGTGGGATAACGATTATCTACAAAAGATTACGAGAAGGGAAGAAAAGAGAGGGAAAAAAGGCATTAAAAAGGGAAGAATGTGAACAGTACATATAGGCACTGTTCATGACACTGTTCGTGCACATCTTAGGAGTAGTTTTTCAATTTATGCATTCTTTCTTCTTGTTTTTGATAGCCACCTTAGGATTAGTTTCATCTTTTATGCAGTATTTTTCTTGCTTTCGATAACCACCTTAGGATTAGTTTCATCTTTTCTGCAGTATTTTTTTGTTTTCGACAACTACCTTAGGTAGTTTACGTTTCTATAGTTTTTCTTCTGTTTTTGGCCAGACACAGCTAGGTTCGATTTCTGTAGTGTTTGCTTTCGCATTACTGTTCACGCAGCCACTTTAGGAGTAGTTTTTAAGACGTTTTCTGCACTTTTCTTCTTGTTTTCGACAGCTATTGTCTTTCAATTTTCTGCAGTACTTTACTACATATTTTCAAAATTTCTATAAAGACCTGGGATGGAGACAATGTATTTTATTGTTTCTTTTCCGTTCAATTCCATTATAAGTAGCTAACTCTTTTTCTTGGTTTATGGAATCTGAGTTATTGAACTCTGAATGTTGTGAGACTTTTGTTCTTCATTTCAATTGATTTATCAGTCAAGTATTATTTATTTTTCTAGGTCCTTAATTGATTATTTGATTTTACAGCTAGGTGTGCAACTAGTTTGTGATTTTATTCAATCAATCGCTAGATTATACAGGTTGACATTCAATTTTTTTTTAATCAAAAGTAGCAACTAGGATTTTTGTCTACTACGTTAAGAACATAATTCTTGGAAAAATAATTGTCTAGGCTAAATATACATTGTATTTATGTTGTCTAGTTCGTTGATTTTCTCGATTCGTAAAGTTATTAATTAATTAAATCTGAAATCGTATCCAGGTTATTAATTAATAAGGGTTAATTCAAATACATGTTTTGGTTAACTAAACATAAGAGAAAATAGGT
>JAOSBO010015802.1:0-12562 GCA_027563915.1 Erythroxylum rotundifolium
TATGTTTCCAGCAACCATTGTTTGAACTTTTCTGCGGTCATTTGATTGCCCGCTGTAGTAGCGACCGTCATCGGCATCTTACAATGCGTCTGTAGTACAATCTCTATGGCATTGAACTCTGGTTCCGGCTTCTGAATTATATATACTAATCTTACAATGCTTGATACACATCGAAGAAGAATATTGCAATACACGTGCTACTTTTGAAGCACCGAACAAAGAAGAGAATCTCAACTATTTTTTTCCCCAAGCTTTCTATAGATTAACATGATAAGCTGCAGGACACTTTTGACATTGAAAAGAAGCAGGATTTATCCGAATTATTATTACAAATCCTCCAAAACTTCAGACTGCAATTAAGCGTGAAAGGAAAGGATATTTATGATAAATGTAAGGCAAGTAAAATTTGAGGAGGTAACAGTATATATGAATCCTATGTGAAAAGTAATTCCTCGTTCAAGTGAAGATGAAACATGGTAATAATAGCCAGTTCAATTTAGTTAATTTGGTCAATATGATAAAGAAGTATATCCAAATTAACCATTAAGGGATACTCGAAAGCAAGAAGAAAGAAGAAAAAAGAAATCAGAAAGTACTATGTGACGCAAAACATGTTCGGAAACCTATCAAATTCTAAAGGGAAAAAAAAACACAGAAAACAAAATGGGATATTTGCGTAAGGAGCCTTACGTATGACGAGTAACGCAAGAGGCTTCTTCTTCATGGTAACTTCGAACATATGCAAAGGCATGCTTGGAAAAAGTAATAATGAGCCGAGAACTCCTCACATATGGCAATATGTTCAGACAATCCGAAGAATATAAATAAATAAATAAAAGGGCAAGATTCTTCTTTCTAAAAGAATTTGGTCGTGGATATGAACGAACTATTTGGTGATACGATCTGCGACTAGCGACATTATACTAGCCTTACAGGTTCATAATATTTCTTACGCATTATAACATTAGCAACGCTGTCCTTTTGAGTTTTGGGAAGAGCCACCCGCTAAAGCAACTAAGTTTAGTATTGGATTTGGTTGAGCTCGGTTTCCTTTCGTCCGAATCCGAATCCGAAAACTTATTTATAAGTTTAAATATACTATGAGGCTCGAATAAGTCTAAAATTTGTGGTTAAGTATTTTTAATTTAATAATAAAATGACATCGTTTTAACAAGTAATATTTAACATATCGCAATTCAAACTTAAGTTTAACCTGAAATTTAAAAATTAAAAAAATTAAGCTTGATCTGAATTTTGATTAACTTTGACCAAGTTTGATGATTTCAAGCAAAATGCGGCTGTAAATGTCATCTTGGCTATGGCATTCTCTTGTGAACGTATCTCATATTGACTAAATATGAAAATATTAAAGAATTTATAAATAATAAGGGTCCATTATTCAAATGATAGTATTTTTATTAATGAGCTCTACACACTATCCATATTAAAAATTATAATATCTCTCCTATTGGTCTAGTCGAGGATAAGGGTATAAGGTAGGAGTGATGTACTTTGGATTCTATATGTTTGATGGCAGATTGCAAAGTTTATAAATCTGGTGGATCACTATAAGTATGTAAAAAGGCCTTCCATTCCCGAACCGATGCGGACTCCACAGCAATTGCATTTACTTGTTTTGTTACCGAATTGGACTAAAGTGGAAGTTAGAATTCGCCTTACTTGAAACTTGAAAGACTAAAAGCCGTTGTTTCAAAAAAAATTAATATTAAAATTAATAAAATAACATTTTAATTAAAATTTTATAATTATTTCAAAATAAATTACTATTGTATATGATTGTTCTGATTTGATTTTAATGATAAACTATAATAAAATAATTCAGCACAAGTTTAGTAAAATATTTTAACACAAAATTATTTTTTAGCGATTATAAACTAAAAAATATTTTTTATATAAATAATTAGGAAGTTTGTACCTAAACTTAGTTAAAGTGATAAACCAGTGGCCAATTTGTTTTGAACAAAACACTTACATTGTTGAATAATTTACTTTCCAAAAATTACAACGATTTGAACGACTTCATTGTCGAAGAATTTGATTTGCTTGGTAATTTTCCATATTAGAGTTCACAACATTTCTACGTACGAATCCTCTCAAATCTAGTTCACTTTTCCATGTGATTCGGAACAGGATATAATTTATGCAACTTTATGATTCGGAGTCACAAATAAGCAACCAATGTTTTTAACCAGACATAAACTGACACTTATATTTCTAAAATTTTGCTTCTCTTGAAAGACATGAAAATGATGAGTGTAGTTGAGATTGTGGGTAGGTCAATCATGAAAATGTTGACAATCAAAGTAGAACAAAGAATGCACTATAGCATAAGAAAAAAGGAGCACGTACGATAGCAAGACTTGAAATATGGTATAATTGCACTTTAAAATGTGCTTAATTAGGTCAGTAAATTCATCCTTATGAATATAAAGGTCCCTACTTGCATTTGTCTACTTTATAGCTCGCTAGCACAGTAGATGGAACTCAGGACTACTTAAGGTGTTCTTAAGCTCATGTTCGCTAACCATCTCAGTTGGTATTGTAGCACTTGAAATTCTCCTAATTGGTGCTCAGGTGTAGGGGACAGTGAAAACTTTTATGGATCGATAAACGAAGACAAACCTGAATCCATTATTGTATATGTAATGTTAGTGAATATATAAAACGAATTAAGTTGGCCTTACACAACAGCTTAAGCTATTATAGTGAAACGGTCGCTTAACATGGTATCAGAGCCTCTAAAACCAAGTGATCGTGAGTTTAAATCTTACCACCTAACTAATTAATTCAGTATAAGGGAGAGTAACCATGTGAAAGTTTCAAGCCTAAAGGGCTTTCATTTGAGGGGTTGTGCTAGTGAATATATAAAATCAATTAAGTCACAACAGCTTAAGCTATTATGGTGAAATGGTCACTTAACACGTAATGTTCTCGATTAATAGTTTGTTCCCTCTCTTGCATTTATTCTTCTGTGATTTGTTTTCTCTGATGGTTAAGAAAACAATGCCTTTACTTTCTTTTTAGAAAAGGTTATTCTTCTTTTTTTTAGAAATGGTGTGTTGTTTTAGAAACATATGAACCCCGTTAATATATGTTTCGGTGGTCTGTTATAAAGGAGAGAGGGAAAGGGTCTTGAACCTATTTGAGCCCAACTCTGTAAGACCCAATAACCAGGATCTTGGGCTCTTTCTATTAAACTCAAATCGATAAGTTACTTGGGCCACTAAAAGTATCTTACAATCTCTTACTTGGCCCATGTGACGACTTGATGATTCAATAATAAAACTTTAACTGAACACAATACATTGAATCGATCAAATCATCCTTAAGCGAATTAAGATTATTGGATCATGGCAGTCACAAGTTATACAACATGATTCCTTCTATGTAACATATAATTAACTCAACTCATATAACGTTAAGTGGGTAAGTCTGTAATTATTATCTCACATAAACAATTATTTTATACAACATAATATTGATAACAAGTAAAAGAGCAAAAACAAATATGACTGTAGTTGAATTCACAAAGGTCATGACAATTATATGTGTCTATACATATCATAACTCTATGCTAACAAGGACTTATTTATAATGCCCATCTGTTCAATATGGCCAATAAATGTTTTGGGAGGTAAGCCTTTAGTTAACAAATCCATTGTCATTAGATCTGTACAAATATGCTCAATTGACACTTTACGTTTTTGCACTTTTTCTTTTACAGACAAGTACTTCAAATCCATATGTTTCGCACCCTTTGAATACTTGTCATTCTTAGAGAAGAAAACGACTGCGGAATTATCACAATAAATTCTTAACAGTCTAGCAATACTGTCGACAATACCAAGACCGAAGATAAAGTTTGGCAACCACAATCCATGAACCGTGGCCTCAAAACACACCACCAATTCAGCCTCTATAGTGGAAGTAACAATGGCGGAGTGCTTTCCACTTTTCCATAAAATTGTTCTTCTAGCTAATAGGAACTTATAACCAAATGTAGATTTTCGTAAGTTTACATAACCAGTATAGTCTGAATCCGAGTAACCTATCATTTTGAGATGGGTTGATTTTATATATGTGAGCATATAGTCCTTAGTGCCTTGTAAATATCTAAGGAATTTCTTTACAGTTTTCTAGTGGTCCATTCCAGGATTGCTTTGATATCGGCCTAGCATTCCAATGGCGAAATTGATATCTGGTCGAGTGCATGTTTGAGTGTACATTAAGCTCCTAACAACTGATATATAAGGAATAGACTCTATTTCGTTACGATCCAAATCATTTTATGGACATTGGATTTAACTAAATTTGACCCCTTTCTAAATTGGAACAATCCCTTCAGAGCACTTTTCCATTTTTAATATTTTCTCGATATAACCTTTCTGAGACAATCATAACAATCCTTGTGATGTATCACGGAATAGTTCTATTCCGATGATATAGGATGTCTCACCCATATTTTTCATTTCGAAATTATTAGAAAGAAAATTCTTGATATCACGTAACAAAACTATATTATTCACAGCAAGAAGGATATCGTTAATATATAGGACTAATATAATGAACTTGCTCCCACTAATTTTCATATGGATGCACTGATCAATAGTGTTCTCTACAAAATGTAAGATGTAATGGTATCATTAAACTTAAGATACCATTATCAGGAATCCTGTTTTAGTCTATTTACACACTAACTTGTCCTTTCTTGTGGCTTTAAAACCTTTTGGTTGATCCATATACACTTCTTCTTCCAATTCACCATTTAGAAAGGCAGTCTTCACGTCCATTTGGTAAAGCTTTAAATCATAATGAGCCACCAGGGCCATAACAATTCTTAAATAGTCTTTCTTTGAAACTAGAGTGAAGGTCTCTTTATAGTCAATGCCATCCTTTTGAGTATAACCTTTGACAACAAGTCTGGCTTTATACCTTTCAATGTTGCCTTGTGAGTCACGTTTGCTCTTAAAGACCCATTTACAACCCACTTATTTTGCACCTTTTGGCAACTTAACTAATTCTGGGACTTTGTTGTCATCCATTGATTTCAACTCTTCTTTCATAGCATTGAACCATTTTTCAGAATTGTTACCTTCCATTGCTTGTTTGATTGGGATTGGATCCTTATCAACGCTCAATTCACATTTATGTTCAAGTGAGTAAGCTTCAGAGTCAATTGAAATAGCTGGTCTTCTTTGCCTTACAGACCTTTACAATGCTACTTCTTATGTCATTACTTGATCATTTGTAACTTGAACATCATTAGTTGGTTCTTCATTAATATGCTCAATTTGTAGAATTGGAACATTAATTTGTTGTTCTGGTATGTTGCGTATTCATGATGCAATAAGTGGAATAACAATCGGTGGGATCACGTTTAATATAGTAGTTTCCACTTTATTCTCGTGAATATCCACTTTTCGCGATTCTCCATTCCCACTGATTTAACCATTTTCAATGAACTGAGCATTACTAGACTCAACTATTCTCGTTCTATGGTTACGACAGTAAAATCTGTACCCCTTTGATTTTTCAAGATAATCGATGAAAAAACCACCGACAGTTCTCGCATTAAGCTTCTTTTCATGTGGATTATACAACCTTACTTCTGCCAGACAACCCTACATGTGAAGGTGTTGTAAACTAGGTTTCCTTCCTATCCATACGTATTAAGCAGATATGCAACTTTCTTTAATGCATACACCCACAATGATAATCGTACAGTACTATAATTTAACATACTCCTAACCATATATATAAGAATACGATTCTGTCTTTCGGCTACAGTATTTTATTATGGTGTACCGGGCATTATGTATTGCACACATATGCCTCAACTTGCAATAAACTTTGCAAATAGATTTGGAAATTGTCCACTTTCAATAAGTTTTTCATAATATTCACCACTTCTATTAGACCTCACTATCTTTACTTTTCTATCTAACTGCCTTTCGACCTTATTAATGAACTCCTCTAGGATGTCTACAAATTGAGATTTTTCATGGATTAGATAAATATAACTATATCATGAGAAGTCATCAATAAAGGTAATAAAATATTTTTCGCCGCCCCAAGAAGGAATGTCAAAAGGACCAAAAATGTCAGTATGTATTAATTCTAGTAATTTATTGCTTCTTGTGGTTGGATGCTTTGATATATGTTTGGTTTGTTTGCCTTTAATGCAATCCACACATATATCTCAGTCAACAAAATCCAATGGAGGTAAATTTTCATTTTTCACTAACCCCTGTGTCCTTTCTTTGGATATGTGACCTAATCTTTTATGCCACAAAAGGCAGAACATTCATTTTGCGCATTACATTTACTTCCTATAATGTGGTTAACATGAAACAAAGATTCAGCAAAATCAACATTAAGATTGAAACGATATAAACAATCAATTAAAGTTCCAGAACCATATTAGTACTTGTGCTTATATAAAGAAAAAATCATCATTTCCAATCTTAAATTGAAATCCTATAACATCCAACTTTGTAACAGAAACTAAATTTCTAGCATATTCAAGAACATAAAGGCATTTTTCTACATCTAAGTAACACCTAATGTCCAAGATCAATATGCACGTCCTAATGCCCTCTTTCCTATAATTCCTATAATGTGGTCAACATGAAATAAAGATTCAGTAAAATCAACATCAAGATTGAAACGATATAAACAATCAATTAAAGTAACAGAATCATATTAGCACTTGTGTTTATATAAAGAAAAAACACCATTTCCAATCTTAAATTGAAATCCTATAACATCCAACTTTGCAAAAGAAACTAAATTTGTAGCATATTCAGGAACATAAAGACATTTTGCTACATCTAGGAAACACCCAGTGTCCAAGATGAATCTGTACGTCCTAATGTCCTCTATTCTTGCCTTTATTATGTTCCCCATAATAATAACTTTTCAGTTCTGTTTATGGGTTGGATTGAAAGGAACCCCTGTTAAACATATGACACATGAGTAGCTGCACCAGAATCTAACCAGGTATTATTAGGCACTTTAATAAGATTTGATTCAAAACATATTGAGACATAAGATGTCCCTTTCTTTTCGAACCAAGCCTTTCTTTTAGGATAAGCCCTTTTTTTAGGACAATCCTTCTTGAAGTGACCCGGCTTTTTGCAGAAGCGGCACCTCTTATCTTTATGGATTCAGCCCTCATTAACTTTATCAAGAGCTTTGTCCTTATCCTTGCCTTTCTTTCCTAGTTTGTGCTTGTTGCTACTAGCTCCAGGATAAAATGTGAGATGAATGGAGTGCTCCTTCATTTTCTTCAATCTCCTTTCCTCCTGAACCAACATGGCCTTAATTTCTTAAAGGTTCCATTTTTCTTTAATGGTGTTATAATTCACTTGGAGCTGGCCAAGGAAGTGAGTTGATAATAATTTGTACCAAAAAGGACTCACTCTCATCCATACGTATAGATTTCAACTTTATAGCTAGGTTTGACATATGAGTTACATGGTCATGAATGGGCTATGACCAGTCAAACTTCTTGGCCGGTAGCTCATAGCTCATTAAAGTCCCTACTATGCACTTGTCAGTTATATCAGATTGGGCGTATTCCTTAAGCTTTAACATGAACTCCTTTGCGTTATCCCTCTTAGGCATTGATGGCTTCATATTTTCCGCAATTGTCATTCACATCAAATTCAAACTCATTCTGTTAGATCGTTCCCAAGCGTTATAACAGGACTTGTCAGCTTTCGAACTAGCCTCAGTCCTTACGCTTGAAACTATGGCCAAGTCAAATCCATTACACCCAATTGAAACTGGATTTGTTTGGACTAATTTGTATAATTCAAACCATTGAAATTGATTAAGTCATTTTCTAAGGCAAACAAATTACAAGATGATGCAAATATAACATATAACTCACGCATTAATGCTTTGAGTAGACCTAAATAGATTCAAACTAATAATAAACTTTGATTATGCATTTAAATTCTCCTTTGGGTGAAATTTAAATACATAACTGTAACCTATCATGATGTAAACATAATTCGCTATAATAGACAATCAATCATATTCTAGTCAACATGCATGTTATCTTTGGATATACAAACATATTAACCAAAAATGTTGATAATTTCCCTTTAATATCATTAATTATAAGCAATGGTCGACCTTTGGGTGACCTCCTAGTGTTATAATTAATAATCTCAGTTGTTTAGTTCAACCTTTATGTCATTCTAATAGCATCATACCAACATGAACAATTGAAACATTCATAATTAAATGTTTAATTTTTCACGCTAGGCCACTTTGGTGACTAACAAGCTTTCCATGCAATAAACATTTAATTGGACAATTATTTTACATGAAAAATTTTAATTTTAATTAGTATGGTCACTTTGGTGACTAACAAACTATTTTAAATTATCATTATGTCATGTAGCACATTCAACATATAATAAGAAAATTTAATTCCAGATATTGCATATTATAAAATATTCAAAGTACCAAATAAGCATATAATATGGCACTATTGCATAGTTTAAAAGATTCAAAGTACCAAATAAGCATATAATATGGCACTAATTTTTAAAATTATATTATGCATAAAAATATATCAATTATAAATTAAATAATCCATCCTGTCTCATGCCAAAATTATTTTTCTTAGGCATAATTTAATTAATTAATAATTAAGGTTGCATAATATAACCCAAGTTATCCTTTAACGGCCCAATGGACAAAAAAACTAGCCCAAAATCAAGTTTTGAGCCAAAAAGCATGTCTGCCAGTAAGCGTTCACTATATGGGTAATGATTGGCGTGTGCAACTGCCCCTTCTGCACAAGATGGGCACGTGTAGTGCATGTGGCCCATCTTCTTCCTTGATTCTTACCGTTCTACATTTTTTTCCTTTTCTTTCATGGGTTTGTTTGAAACCACAACCCATCCCAGCGTTGTTCTTTCATGGGGTTTCTTCATACCACAAAACCATGTCTTAAAAAATGATTCCATAAAAAATCACTATAATTATGTTTCAAGAACCAAAATTTTTTTCCATTTCTATTTATACCGTTTCTTACTCTAAACTAGAAACATTTCTTTTACATGCAGGGACATAGAAGAAGTAGATATTTTCAGGCCAAAATCATCAAGACATATACGAGAAGTTAAGAACAAAATCATATGTTTGAGTTTCATTTCTTTTTAACAACCGTAAATACATCAGATGATTGTAGCAAGCCTAGTGGGAAAAAAGAAACCCTGAAAACCATTTCAAAGGGGTATAGAAAAAGTTTGCAAATCGTGTCATTATAATACCAAAAAACAGCATGCCATACACGAAAACAAACAATCCAACGCAAGCTCTGATACCAATTGTAAACTTTTATTAATTGATGAATGAAGACAAACCTGAATCCATTGTTGTATACGTAATGTTCTTGATTAATAGTTTATTCCCTTTCTTGCCTTTATTCTTTTGTGATTTGTTTTCTCCGATGGTTAGGAAAACAATGCCTTTACTTCTCTTCAGAAAATGTTATTCTTTGTTTTCAAAAATGGTATGTTGTTTAAGAAACATATGAACCCTATTAATATATGTTTCGGTGGTCTGTTTTAAAGGAGAGAGGGAAAGGGTCTTGGTCATATTTGAGCCCAACTCTGTAAGACCCAATAACCATGATCTTGGGCTCTTTCCATTAGAGTCAAATCCATAAGTTACATGGGCTACTAGAAATATCTTACAGACATATATTGACTTGCAATCAGATTTGAACCCCAAAATTATGAATTACTTTTATCTATTCCTTTTAAGGCATGCGATCCTCCTAGACATTTTTAATATGTAAGGATTATGATGAGGTTTTAAATCAGATTTACAATGTAATTTTGGTTTGTAATGTTATTAGTAATTTTTTATAATTATTATAACTTGTTACGACTATTATTAATAATTATTAGTAGTTATTTCTATTATAAATAACAAAAATATTATTTAATAAATATTTTTATTGAATAATAATTGTTTGATAATCATCTTGTCAGTCTTTTTTAGTAATTATTTTTGCATAGTTACAAATTTTAGAGTGCAATTTATAACCTTAAATAATAATTAGAATCATTTCTAGGTTCATATGGAATTGAATGTCATTTTTCATCTAATTAAAATTATAAAATATAAATTTCATGATATATTGAAATTGAAGGAAATTGTGATAATTACTAAAAAAATCATAAATATAATTCATATCATGATTATAATATTGTAATCACGATTACAATTATGAGATATAATTTAAAACTTTGGTTTTCTTGAACTTAATTTCTCAATTTAATAAAATTTATAAGATTTACAAGGTATAGAAAAAAGATTTAGAAGGTAATTTAAAAAATAATATTGGTATTTTTTGAAGTTCAAATTAAACTTACTTAAAATTTAAGTTATCTTATGACGCAACACGGAAGCAACCTATTCTAATTTAAGAATAGAAAGCACACCAAATTTAATCAAAATTTTGAAGAAAGCTTTAAAAAGATCAACTTTATTAACAAAAAATAACGAAATTAATGAAAAGTTAATAAGTTTTGTCATGCTAAACTAGTTATAATGAAAAATAAAACCTTAATATAATGTTTGCTCAAAATATAAAGGTAACATATGAATTTTATTCAAAATAGAGTTTTAAAATATGAATTTTTCGTGAAATGGAACTCTAAAATGTGAAGTTTACTCGAAATAAAGCTGTAGCGATTTTATACATCAATTCTTGGTTGTTTCAACATGATTTTGTGCATTTTGATGCCTTATCTATCACCTTGGCTTTCAAAGAATTTGACCTTGGGCTATAGTCAGAATATCCAAACTGACAATTAGGCAAATGAAGTGAAACATCAATAACATTAAACATGAGATTGATGTTACCCATCCATACAGGCAATTGACAAAACATAAGCATTGTTGTTGATCTTTCTTTTGATTGTGAATGATCCATATTTCTTTGCCTTCAATTTATGATGTTCTTAAATAAATACCATAACCTCATCTCCAACTGCAAACACTTGAGCTCGTCTATATTGGTTAATATTATCCTTGTATTTTGCATTGACTTTTTCAAGCTTGTCTTTTACCCCCAACTTAAACTTTTTGTTCCTTTTTGACTAACTTTTTGACACTAATCACATTAAAATTAGTACTTATAGAAAATTTAACATGATTAGGTACGTTAGTATAAATAATAAAAATTAGAGAACAAACAATGGAATGATGAACACATTATTAAAGGCAATTTTGAGTTGGGCAATAAGAAATTTTCAATTTTTTTGTTTGTCATAATTTATGCATCTCACTAAATTATCCAATGTTCCACTGCCACTTTCGTTTGTCCATCAGTTTGTAGTTAAGTGATAAAATCAAACATATTCCATAAAGTTCTCTAGAAGTGCTCAAGAACTTAGTATAATGGTCAAATGTAGTAGATTTTGGAAAACTAAGAAGTTTCACTAATTCTCCAAAGAATAGATTTGTAATTGAAGTAGCATTCGCCATTCGTCTTTATACTCTTAGCAATTCCTAAACAAAGTTCTTAAGAAGATCCTCCCCAATATTACCAGGAACAAGTAATGGTATATATAAACTAGCATTTACATCATGTTCCTTGTATATTTCTTTTAAATGATCAACACATCAATATACTTTGTTAACAAAAACTGATCATCTAGCATATATTTTAGTTCTCAACTGCTTTTAGCTCCTAAATATTTCAAGGCTTGATGATTAATATAGAAAACAAATTCCTTCTAAATTAAATAATGTTCCTATGTTTTTAAATCCATTATAATGACATAGAAAACTTTATCATAGGTAACTTATTTCTATTTAGCGTCTGTTAAGTTATCATTTTGCACTTATTTTGACATATAAATCTCTCTCATATGTTAAAATTACTATTCAAAATTGATAGATTTATTTCTTAATTGTTTTCAGATGATTTCCAACACTTGAGAGATGAAATTGAGTTTAAAAGATGCAAAAGAAATAAAGAAAACATGAAAATTCTAGATTGGTAACAAATTCAGTAACTAGACGTAGGCATGTGCAAGGATGGAAACAATCTACAAAATTTGTTTTCAAGTTCAAATTCGAAAATTTCACAATCTTTAAAGATCATATTGTTATCTTATCTATAGGATCTACAACTTGAAGCGGGGATAAGGATTATCTGCTGATGATCACAAGAAAAGAAGAGTAGAAATAAAAAAATAAAAAAGGGGAATTAACATTACTGTTCACGTAGACCATCTTAGGGAATAGTTTCAGTTTTCTGCATTTTTATTCTTCTTGTTTTCTGATAGCCATAGTTCAATTTACATTTCTGCATTATTTTTGTAGGAAAAATACGCAAAAACAAATTCAAGCGCAGCGGAATAATTTAAAATTTTTCCATAAAAACAACTTTAACAGAATTAAATCTGAAACATAAAACAAGAAATTTAACAAAATCACACCTGTTTCGATTTCTGTTGTGATTTTTCTTTTTGTTGAATTCGTCAATTCCACGAGCCGTTCAATC
>JAOSBO010015811.1:0-12561 GCA_027563915.1 Erythroxylum rotundifolium
TTGAATCTTGAAAGAAACGGTTAGGCAGTTGCACTCTGTAACTTCCGTTGTCTGATACCTTCAACTCCTTCTGTCTGATTTTGGTATCGACTATGCTTCGTCTGTTTTTCATCCGCGCTTCGTCTGCTTTTTATTTCGCGCTTCGTCTGCTTTTTACTTCGCGCTTAGACTTCTGCATCGTCTGCTTTTGCAACGTCTGCTTTTTGCAACGTCTGCTTTTTCAATATCTGCTTTTGCAACGTCTGTTTTTGCAACGTCTGCTTTTTCATCGTCTATTTTTGTTTGTCATCAAAATTACTTTATACGTGAAGTCAAAATTCTGACTTAACACAGTTGGATTGAGGCATGTCTCAGATCAACACGTTTCCCTATAGCACTTAATAGTGCACTACATAGTTATTATTCTGCTACACGAGGGGTACAACAGGGGGACCCCCTCTCTCCTTATCTGTTTGTACTGGTGATGAAGGGGTTGGATGGGGTATTAAGAGAAGCCACTGCAGTTCCAAGCCACCATTATCATTGGCGGTATAAGCAGCTTTCTCTCACTCATCTTTGTTTTGCAGATGATTTCATGATTTTCAGTAGGGTAGATTCAGCCTCTGGTGCACTCATTTGATAGGCTCTGGTTGATTTTAAGAGGTTTTCCGGATTGACTATGAACTCGACCAAGAGTCGTGTTTTCTTCTCAAGGATTTCTGAGGCCAAGTCTTCTTCTCTTCAGAGAGTACTAGGGATTTAGATTGGTTCCCTCTCGATTCACTACCTAGGCGTCCCTTTTATCATTGCAAGATTAAGACACTCAGATTGTCTTCCTTTGGTGGAGAAGATACTTTCTCATATCCGATTGTGGACTTCAGTTTCTCTCATATATGTGGTTCGTTTGTAGTTGATCAGATCTATCCTCTTCTCCATACAAGCTTACTAGTTGGGTATGTTCATTCTTCCAGCTAGCATTACTCGACTCATTGAGAGCATACTTTTAGAGTTTCCTCACTGTCTCATACTGGGGTAAAGGTGGCATGGGAGTCAGTCTACTTTTCGAGGCAGGAGGGTGGTCTAGGAGTTAAACAGGTCAGAGACTGGAATAGGGCTGTTACACTTAAGTATGTGTGGCAACTATTCACAGACAGATCTTCTATATAGACCACATGGGTATATGTTGTTTTGCTGAGGGGTAGATCTTTCTGGCATATCTGAGTCTCGTCTAACTCCGTCTAGGTTTAGAGGAAGATTCTGCTGAGCCGGGTGTGGTGTAAGGGACTTATGGTAGTGCATATCGAAGATGGACGAGATACCTCCATATGGCAGGATTACTGGTTGCCAGATCAGAGGCCACTGTGTGACGGATTTCCTTTTTGGGTGATCTCTTCTACTGGGCTCTTTTGGCCTGCTAGGGTATCGAAGATTGTACATTTCGACGAGTGGACTTTTCCGGAGGGGAGCTGTGAGTTGTAGCAAGTATAGTACTCTATCAGATTTAGTCCTTGTATCCAACAGTCCGATAGTTGGGTTTGAAAGGGCCATTCATCTGAAGTTTTCACTGTTGTCTCTGTATGGCACCTTCTCCAAGCTTAACGCCAAGTGGATCCAATCCACCACCTATTGTGGTTTCTAGAACAAATTCCATGGTACTCTTTTATCCTCTAGTTAGCCTTATAGGGATGCCTGCGGACTATGGACAAGCTTCAGATGTTTTGTGTTTTGTCTTTTTCAGCCTAGGCTTTATGTGATTATTCTCTAGAGACGTACGACCACCTTTTCTTTCGGTGCAGATTTTCTTCACAAGTTTAGGTCTCTCTCTCAATGAAGACCTCTACTACTTGCCATCGATTTCTTATTTCCCCCTCTTACAGTGGGCTTCCAACCATCTTCGACGGAGGAAGGATTTCAGACACATAGTCTCACAGTTAGTCCTTTCTGCCACAATTTACTTTCTCCAGTATGAAAGGAATAATCAGATTTTCAGTAGACAAAACAGGTCGACTACTGACATTGTGCAGGATATCTCAGTGCTTATTCATTCTCAGCTTCTAGGTCTGAAGTCTCATTTCTAGATACCAGTCCTCCAGCAACATATCTGGAAACTTCCTACATAGATATGATGTTTATATTGTTTTGCTGAGGGCCTCCTGTGGCCTTTTCTTATGATTGCATTGTTTTATTGAGGGTCATCTATGGCCTTTTTCTTTTGTTTTATATATATTGAACCTTTTACCCTCTTATTAATATACTTATTATTCTCTTCAAAAAAAAAGTTTAGGTTTTAGGTTTTAGGTTTTTGGATATGGTATTTAGGATTAAAGTTTTAGGTTGTCTAAAGTATTAGTATTTATGGTTTAGTGTTTTGGATTAAAGTTTAAGGTTATAGGTTATGAATTATAGGTCTTAAGTATTAGGATTTAGGACCATGGTTTAGGTTTTAGGATTTACGGCTTAGGGTTTAGAGTTTAGGTTTTAGGTTTTAGGATTTAATGTTTCGTATTTATGTTTATGTTTAAGTTTAAGTTTAAGTTTAAGGTTTAGGATTTGGTTGTATAAAGCATAACGCAAATAATATTTTAATATGATTATGTGCTTTCTTAACTTATTAATATCTTTTACCTCTTTTTGTCGTAATGCAAGATTATAGATGATATAATCTCTAATTTTTTAAGTTCATAAAATTTGATTTCTTTTTTGGTTTGTCAATATTGAGCACAACTGGAGGTGCTGTAAGTACAGTTCTAGGTGTTGCGAGCTCAATTACTAAAAATCTATCTAAAGGATATGAGGATCCTGCCTGATATCCTTAACCTATTGTTGATTGAGGAATGGCAAATAACGAAGTTGGTTTATATTACGTTATTGGCTCTTTTTTATGTTGATTATATTACTTTTTGCTGTAAAAAGAGCTTCTATGGACTTCTTCAGTCACATATTGTTTGGATCCAATTTTGGTAAGTGTAATTATAGTATTTTACTACACATAGAACCTTTGCTTCAATATTGTAATTATTTATACCTATAGTTTGTCACTCAAGATGACTCCGTTGATGATGGTAACGACTAGATTTGGTGGTTTTGATAAAGATGGTATAAAGGTAACCATGTTTTGTCTTGCTTGGTAAAGAAATATTAATTCTTAGATAATTGCATTCCTTAACGCATGTACTTACTATTGGGATTTATTTTTAAGGTTAAGGTTAGAGTTTAGGATTTAGAATATATGATATAGGATTTAAGATTAAATTTTAAGGTTTAGGTTTAGGATGTAGCTTGTAGATTATAGGTCTTAGGTATTAGGATTTAAGGTTTAGTGTTTAAGATAAAAGTTTAAGGTTTAGGTTATAGGTTATAGGTTAAGTTTAGGTCTTAGGTATTAGGATTTAAGGGCTAGTGTCTAGGATTAAAGTTTAATGTTTAGGTTATAGGTTATAGATTTAGGATATAGGATATAAGATTTAGGATTTAGGATTTAGGATTTAGGATTAAAGTTTAAGGTTTAAGTTTAGGATGTAGCTTCTAGATTATAGGTCTTAGGTATTAGGATTTAGTGTTTAGTGTTTAGGATAAAAGTTTGAGGTTCAGGTTATAGGTTATAGGTTAAGTTATAGGTCTTAGGTATTAGTGTTTAGGATAAAAGTTTAAGGTTTAGGTTATTTGCGATTAAGGTTCATGGTTTAGGTTTAGGGATTAGGGTGTTTTAGGTTTTAGGTTTTAAGATATGGTATTTAGGATTAAAGTTTAAGGTTGTCTGAGGTATTAGAATTTAGGGTTTAGTGTTTTGCATTAAAGTTTAAGGTTATAGGTTATAGGTTATATAGGTTATAAATTATAGGTTATATAGGTTATAGGTTATAGGTTATAAATTATAGGTCTTAGAATGACCATGGTTTAAGTTTTAGGGTTTACGACTTAGGGTTTAGAGTTTAGGTTTTAGGTTTTTAGGTTTTAGGATTTAATGTTTAGTATTTAAGTTTAAGTTTAATGTTTAGGATTTGGTTGTATAAAGCATGTTACAAATAATATTTTAGTATGATTATACGCTTTCTTGACTTATTATTATCTTTTACCTTTTTTTTGTAATGCATGCTTATACCTATTATAATCTCTAATTTTTGAAGTTTATAAATTTTGATTTCTTTTTTGGTTTGTCAATATCAAGCACAACTGGAGGTAGTTTAGATATAGTTGTAGGTGTTGCGAGCACAATTACCAAAAAGTTATCTAAAGGATGTAAGGATCCTGCTACCTGATATCCTTAACATATTGTTGATCGAGGGAAAGTAAATAAAAAGTTTAGTTTATATTGCGTTATTAACTCGTTTTTATGTTGATTGTATTACTTTTTACTGTAAAAATAGCTTATGTGGATTTCTTCAGTCACATATTGTTTGGATCCAATTTTGGTAAGTGTAACTATAGTATTTTATTGCACATAGAACCTTTGCTTCAATATTGTAATTGTTTATACCTATAGTTTGTCCCAGAAGACGACTTCGTTAATGATGATAATGGCTGGATTTGGTGGTTTTGATAGAGATGGTATAAAAGTAACCATTTTTTGTCTTGCTTGGTAAAGAAATATTGATTCTTAGATAGTTGCATTCTGTAATGCATGTACTTACTATTGGTATTTATTTTTAAGTTTAGTTAAAGAGTTTTAAGGTTTATGTTTTACAACTTTAGATTAAGAATGGAGTTCTCCAAGGTAAGGGTCTGCTAGTATTGCTAGAGCCTTGACTGCTCCACTGCTTATAAAGTAGGGTTGACAAGGGATTCATAGCAATCCTTTCAGGCCCTAACAAGCTGATCTTTCATGGAGGTGAGGGAGGGGATTCTAGAGCTCATAAATTACTTGAAAGCGGCTCTCACAAACTTGAGTTTTTTCATAAACTGAAATGCCTTGTATCCTTCAACTTTAATATTCCAACATCTATCCACTAGAGCCATAAAGCCCTGTCTCTAGATTAATCCATTGAAGAAATGAAATGGAGCACCCATGGTTCTGTTGTCCATTAACTGTTGGATCCACTTATAAGAATGATCAGATAATAGGTTTTCTCCAAAGTGAACAAAGGAGTGAGGAAAGTGGTGTACCCAAAAAGAGTTAAAAAGGGGTCGGTCCAATTTCTTTCAAATGAGAAGTTTCCTTGCTAGTTATTAGTCTAAGTAAGAAATCGATCATGTAGTTAAGATCCACCAAGTTCATCCAGTCTAAGAAGTTGGACAATTCCTTCGTTAAACCCATTTGGAAATGTCGACCTCCCTTCATTTCATCCAAGCACAAGGAATAGTTAAAATCACCAACCACAAGCCAGGGAGAGGACATATTATTTTTGAATAAGTCCCAAATCCCTCCATAGATCACTCCTCTAGAACCCAAAATTAGAAACATATAGAATAGAGATCTCCAACCCTACTGCAATACCCTATATTCGAGCCTTTAGATGGATCAACTGAGCAGTTCCTTGGATAGTTTGGATAGATCAAGTCTGAATTATCAAGGTAGATGGTTCGACAATTATAATATGAGCTATGATTGGAAATAAGCTTCCAGTTAGCACCCAAAAACCTAGAATCAATAAAGGATTAAGGATCCTTTATTTTAGTTTCAAGACACCCTATTAAACAATGCCTCATTTCCCATACCATTTCCCTAACCAGTGTTTTTTTTTCTGGGGGTTATTGAAACCCCTAGTTTTCCACACGAGGATTGTCATTGCTAGGGGGATCCCCCTAAAATTTGGGGTTAGGATGCCACTTCCTAGCTGATTTCTGCTTTGAGGACTTATATTAAACACTATTCACATTCATAGCCATTGTACCCTCTACCAACAATGAATTATCATTGGTAATGCTTTGCACATTTGATTATAGTATCATAGTGTCAACCATTAGGAATCACTCTTGAGGTTGCTCTAAAATAAGTTGTTGAAAATCCCAAACAGCATCTAGACATGTTGAAGAGAGAAGCAGTGTAGGTGGAACCAAACTCTATTCCATATCACACAGCCCAACCACTGGTGTAGTATGCCCTTGCTCACTAGAAACTGCCACCTTTTTGCCTCCCTCTATCACCGGATCTATATATACTGAACATGAGTAGGGATACCATCTTCCACTTCCTGAGGCCTTTCATTAGAAGGAGCAAAGTTATCATTCTGTGTACCTGGTCCCAAGAGTTCCTAACAAACCTTATTCGAGACATCAATAAAGGGTTTAATTCCATCCATAATCTGAAGCTCAGAACTTCCAAAAGGTATACCAAAATTGCTTCCCCTTGCCATGGCCTCTTGAGCTTGCACTACAGTTAGTAATTCTAACTGATCAATAGAATTTTCATTTGTCACTAGTTCATTATGCCAACTAGATTTGAAAACTTTCCCTGTGGCCACCCACTTCTTAACAGAGTTATTCGGCTTCCAATGATAAGAAATCATAATTTCATCTCTTACCAAGTCTCTGTGGTCACCAAGTCACACAACAGGTCCATTTTCTTATATCAAAAACTCTAGCAAGAAACCATTAAATTATATGCACATTTGGACAGAGATTAAGAGATCAAATCGAGGGTTACTAATTATTTGTTAAGTCACAATGAAAGTGAATATAAGAAATTGTCCCTGATATACCCACTCTTAGTGTTTGTTTCAAAATTATTTTTGGCTTTATCTATAGCCCTTCTCCACTTAACATGAGTTTAGTTTAGGTTTGGGGTCTCACTAAGTTTAGGTATAATCTTTGTTATCATTTGAATTGATTTCCTATTACTTCCCAAAATCCCAAATGGATTTTGGGTTTGATCTTTGTTTATGCACCAAGTTATAGAAGTAATTATATATAAATGCTACTGTTATAGTATATTATCCACATTGCATAGGCCAAAGCATTCCTCAAAGAAGAATCTTATCATGTGTGCCTCCACTAGCCATTTCTTCCTCAAACTTAGGATATATTATAGAAGGAGATGTCAATGTTAATTAAATTAACAAGGCTAAGTTGAAGGGTTTGGTGCATTTCTTATATTTAATTCACTAGGAAAACGACATCCCTACTAATTAGGACTAAAACTAAATATTACTTAACCTTTCCAAACTCTCGGTATTATCAAAATTTCTTCTAACTTAGAATCTATACCACTCAAGAGGAAGAGAGAGAGAGAGAAAGAGAGAGAAGAAAAATACTCAACTTTTATAAAAGGAATTTACTTATTATAATTAAAGGATTAAAGGACCTTTTAGAAGATAATCTACAAATTTAAACTAATTTGATGCATTTTAATTTTAGTAAAGGCTTAAAAATTAAATATAATTTTTTACAAAAATAAGATAGGTTGGGAATTCAATTAAAGTTATCATATTAAAGCATATTTTATGCATTAAAATTAGAACTAAGCTAAAAGAAAAATAAGAAATATAGAATCTCTTTTCTATATTTATGAATTCATAATTTAGAAATGTAGATCTAGTTTTTAATAAAAATTAAATTTAAATTTTGTGAATGAATTAAATTTAATTTTGAAAACAAGTTTTATTTTATAGTAGGTATATAGTCAAACTTTTGGATAAAATTTTTTACATTTTAATTTTATAGATTAATTTTATGGAAAAAATAGCTAATTAAGAAATGGGTCGAGTTGAAATATGGCATAATCTATGATTAATCTATAAAATCAAAGGTTTACTCCCTTCTCTATTCAACTTATTAAAACCTTATAATGTTGATGTTGCTATTCAGTGCAGCCTCTCTCTCCAGTCAAGCTCTTCTTCTTTTAGTGACTTGTTCTTCTCAATCTTTTGGTAATTAATAAATCCTTAGTGCATAGAGTTTCAATTTTCATATATAAATTTCTTAAATTTATGTCTTTTCTCTATGAAGTTTCGATCTTTGATCTGGGCAACGATGAAGAGTGTTTATATATTTTTGACAACTCTTGCTTATATATTTCTTCATCTATTGAAGAAAGCTTTTCATTGAGCGCAAAATGTAACTCTCTGAGCCCTTTTCGATTAAAAATTGGGTTTTTAAATTGATCAAAGACTAGACGAGGGAAGGGGCTTTGTTCTTTTCAATGACGAGGAATTCCAATAGAAGGAAATGACTAAAGCACCATTAAAAGTCTCTATAAGCTTCACAACTATTCATTTTGGGTGTTGTTTTGGTCTTTCTTACATCTTTCTTTCACTATGAGGCTTTAGATTTTCTTTTCTTTTTTATGATCTCCGTGTACTTTTGACCTTCTTTTCTTATAATTTCATAAATTTGCTTTAGTTTTGGCAAGGAGGAGAATGCTTTCTGTGTCATTTGCACCTCTCATCCGAGAAGACTTGTGTTTGAGTTGTGTTGGAGTAAAGGCACAAATTTTGTTTCTTTCCCTATGTCTAGTTATCCCATATTGGTAAGGGAGTACAAGTTTGAATGGTTTATTATTTTTAACATTCATTGGCCTCATAGTTGAAGTTTCTAGTGGGTTTTAATGAAAGACCACGCGCACGAACGCCACCGCCTGCCCGTCCGGTCCGAGCTGGGCGCGCCGTGGGTTATTGACATGGGTCTTTTCTTTTCCTTGTAGCTGATACGTTTTTTTTATTTAATCTCTTTATGGTAGCCTTTATTTTAAAAACTGTTTTCTTTTCCTTCATTATTCTTCTTCTTCAGCTGTGGTCCGAAAAACGAAAAATGTCTCTCTCTTCTTCTCTTCCTGGACGAAAGTTACCTGTGCATCTTCCATCCCTTCCACTATGAGTGCACGTATTTGAAGGTTTGTTGTGTTAACCTTGGGGAGCGACCGGCTTTACTGTTTGTGTTAACCTTGGGGAACGACCGACTTTACTTTTTTTCATCAAGGACAAGCCGAAATCGCTTTCAAGGCAGTGGAGTTCCACAACACAACCTTGTTTCATTAAAAGATAAGTCTTGTTTTTCTTGTGCAGTCATTGTTTGTAGTTCCTTCAATTTGAAAGTGATTTTATTCTCGATGGCTGCACACAATTTCGCCAAAACTCTTCCTGATTTGTCTAAATTAGAACCCCTTGATGGAACGAATTATAAACGTTGGTCTCAAAAATTGCTCATATTCTTTGAACAATTGGAGGTTGATTATGTTTTGTTTTCTAACCCTGTTGAGTTTTTTACTGTTCCTTCTGCTTCTGTAACCATTGATGATACCCCCCCCCCCGAAAGAAGTTAGAGGAATAACTGAGGACACTAGAAACAAATATGAAAAGGATAACAAAATTGTCAGAGGACACCTTCTTAACCACATGACTAATCCGTTGTTTGATCTACTTGTCAATTATAAGTCTGCTAAACAAATTTGGGATATTCTGGATAAAAAATATGGTACAGATGATGCTGGAAAGAAGAAATATGTCATCGGGAATTGGCTCAAATTCATATGAGGAAAGAAGAGGCAAACCGCCTCAAAGATAAGTTTGAATCTTTTCCTTTACATTCTGTTAAAGCTAACTTGGTTGAATCTACTCCTTTGAACAAAGACAGGTATAAACGTAAAGGAAAGAGTAACCATAAACATGGTCAATCAAAGAAGCCTAATAAGTTCTGCTAGTTTGACAATAGAATCCAAAAACCCAAAGGAGCTTGTTATGTCTGTGGAAAGCCTAGACACAAGGCTTACCAGTGTCATCAACGACATGGCCAATCTAAGCCTGATCAGAAACCCAACGGTCAAGTCCATCTTGCTAAAGCTAATGAGGTGATTGCTGCTATGATAGTTGAAGCAAATCTGGTGGCCAATAAATCAGATTGGTTGATAGATACAGGAGCTTCTAGACATCTCTGTGTGAACAAGGAATTATTCTCGATGGCTACACACAATCTCACCAAAACTCTTCCTGATTTGTCTAAATTAGAACCCCTTGACGGAACGAATTATAAACATTGGTATCAGAAATTGCTCATATTCTTTGAACAATTGGACGTTGATTATGTTTTGTTTTCTAACCCTGTTGAGTTTGTTACTGTTCCTTCTGCTTCTGTAACCATTGATGATACCCCCCCCCCCCGAAAGAAGTTAGAGGGATAATTGAGGACACCATAAACAAATATGAAAGCGATTTTATTCTCGATGGCTGTGCATAATCTCGCCAAAGCTCTTCCTGATTTGTCTAAATTAGAACCCATTGATGGAACGAATTATAAACGTTGGTCTCAGAATTTGCTCATATTCTTTGACCAATTGGAGGTTGATTATGTTTTGTTTTCTGACCCTGTTGAGTTTGTTACTATTCTTTCCGCTTCTGTAACCATCAAAGATAGCCCCCAAAAAAAGTTAGAGGGATAATTGAGGACACCAGAAATAAATATGAAAAGGATAACAAATTTGTCAGAGTACACCTTCTTAACCATATGACTAATCTGTTGTTTGATATATTTGTCAATTATAAGTCTGCTAAACAAATTTGGGATATTCTAGATAAGAAATATGGTGCAGATGATGCTAGAAAGAAGAAATATGTCATCGGGAATTGGCTTAAATTTCAGATCAGTGATGACAAGCCAATCATGGATCAGGTTCATATCTACGAAAATCTTGTTGCTGAGTTTCTATCCGAAGGCATGAAAATGTGTGAAATTCTGCAAGCCAATGTTTTTTTGGAAAAATTCCCTCCCTCCTGAAACAATTATAGAAACCATCTGAAACACAAGAAGAAGGATATGACTCTCCAAGAACTCATTGGTCATATGAGGACAAAAGAGGCAAACCGCTTCAAAGATAAGTTTGAATCTTTCCCTTTACATTCTGTTAAAGCTAACTTGGTTGAATCTGCTCCTCTGAACAAAGGCAGGTATAAAGGCAAAGGAAAGAATAACCATAATCATGGTTAATAAAAAAAGCCTAATAAGTTCTGCCAGTTTGACAATAGAATCCAAAAACCCAAAGGAGCTTGTTATGTCTGTGGAAAGCCTGGACACAAGGCTTACCAGTGTCATCAACGACATGGCCAGTCCAAGCCTGATCAGAAACCCAACGGCCAAGTCCATCTTGCTGAAGCTAATGAGGTGATTGCTGCTGTGATAGTTGAAGCAAATCTGGTGGCCAACAAATCAGATTGGTTGATAGATACAGGAGCTTCTAGACATCTCTATACAAATAAGGAATTGTTTCATGACTTTGAAGAAGTCACAGATGGCGAGTGCGTTTACATGGGGAATTTTACCACTGCTGGAGTAATCGGTAAAAGAAAGATTCTTCTTAAGTTAACTTTTGGAAAAACTTTATCCTTAAGCAATGTTCTGTACGTTCCCTCATTGCGAAGGAACTTGGTCTCAGGAGCTCTTCTCAACAAAGTCAGCCTTAAACTTGTTTTCAAAGCTGATACAGTTGTAATTTCTAAAAATGGGGACTTTGTTGGGAAGGGTTACCTGAATGATGGTTTATTTGTACTGAACATTGCTTCTGAAATTGTTAATGCTACTACTTCTAGTTCTGCTTATATTACTGAGTCTGTTGATTTGTGGCATGATAGATTAGGACATCTGAATGTTGCTTCTATTAAAAGGCTTAAACATATGAATCTCATACATGCTGTGAATGTTGATAATTTTGCAAAGTGTTCTATTTGCATGGAAGCTAAGCATGCTAGGAAATCTTTTAAATCTGTCACTAATAGAAAAATAGAATTGTTGGAATTAGTACATTCAGACTTAGTAGAATTCAAGAATACAATTAGTAAGGGAGGAAAATGGTATTACATGACCTTTGTAGATGATTTTTCGAGATTTACTAAATTATACTTACTAAGGTCTAAAGATGAGGCAAAAGAGATATTCTTGAGATATAAAGCAGAAGTAGAAAATCAATTATACAGGAAAATAAAAAGATTCAGGTTCGATAGAGGTGGAGAATATAGTACCAATTCACTTAAATCTTTTTGTGAACAAAATGGTATTATATATGAAGTTAGTGCTCCTTATACACCCCAACAGAATGGTATAGCTGAAAGGACAAATAGTACTCTTAAAGATATGATGAATGCTATACTTTTAAGCTCAGGTTTGTCAGATAATATATGGGGAGAGGCTATTTTATCTGCTTGTTATATTCTTAACAAGGTTCCTCATAAAAAACTAGAAAGACCCCGTATGAGCTATGGAAAGGCTTTGCACCAAATCTGAAATTCTTAAAAGTGTGGGGGTGTTTAGCGAAAGTTGGTTTGCCTGATTTTAGGAAGGCGAACATTGGTTCTAAAACTGTTGATGCTTTTTTTATTGGTTATGCTCATAATAGTGCTATTTATAGATTTATGTCTTTGAATGATTACTCTATCTTTCAATCTAACGATGCAGAATTTTTCGAGCATGTTTTTCCTTTGAAAAAGAATGTTAGTCATGTTTTTATGCTTGTTGATAAGCCTGTTGAGTTACCTATTTCTATGCCTTCTTTTAACGCTATTAATGATGTTGATGCTGATGTCGATATTGGTAATAGAGAACTTAGAAGGAGTAAGAGACGTAGAATCGAAACTAGCTATGTTCCTGACTTTATTACTGCTTTCTTAACTGATGTTTTCCATGCTGATATGCTTAATGATGAGATTGTGTCCACTTTTTTGA
>JAOSBO010015936.1:0-12550 GCA_027563915.1 Erythroxylum rotundifolium
GGAAAGCTTCATGTGTGTGTTGATTAAATGAAATATGTTTGTTCTTAGGGAATCAAGAATATCGACGTCAAGAGCAAAGAGAAGAGCAAGCTTGATTTTGGAAATATCAAGCTAATTTGGTGGGTAATATGTTTATCGTTTTGTGATGATGAGCTAAAATAATTGTGTATATGTAAGATGAATATGCTTGTTTTACTCATTGTGAATGTGGGAAGGATATTCCGTGAATGTATGTCATGTTGCTTTGTGAGAATTTTGTTACTTTTGCATGAATGAAAAACATAAAATTTAAAAAGCATGGAAGCATGAATATATTATGAAATGTATGAGCATTGAAAAACCTATTATATGGGCAAGAGAGGAATCTGTTTCATTAGTCTCATGCACGATGACCTATAGCCTTCTCCTAGCTGCCCGCTTGTGGCCACGAGATCCTGAGAAATCGGACTCATTTCTTTTCACGGTGTAAACTTCGATTTTGCCATTTCGTCCCACGGAACCCTCGAGCTATTATGTTGTGCATTGCATTTTGATATTGTAATAACCCATGTTAGGGGTTAGAAAATTTAGGAATTTCCAGTACATCATATACTTTGCATAATTGAGTTTATTTGCTTATTTGTTCATTTACATTTTAGGGCTCATACCAATATTTGTGCATGCATTCATGACATTCAGGGTATAATTGAGTTATTAACGCGAATAAAAATATGATTTGGTAATTTTGGTAATATTTCGGGCATTTTGGAATTTTTGGTTAATTTAAAAAAATATTGAAAGTTGAGTCAATCCTAATGTGACATGTGGACTGATTAAAGATTGAAATGTGGCATCATTCATTGTATGACAAATGGCTTGACATGTTGGAAACACATGGTGGCTTGTGTGAAGGACAAATGGCTCCTATTCATAGAACCAAATGTCAAATTAACAATAACCCACGTAGGCACATGTTTAGGTAAGGAAATTTCTGCAATTTGCATGTTCTTCATTGAGTTGTCTTTCTTCCTCTCTGAAAACACCAAATTGTTCTGTTGAGAAATTAGTTTTTGAATCTTACATCAAAGTAAGAATTTCATTACTTAGGGAGTGTTCATTCTGTTATCCTTGGTTTTCGTCATCCACCGAGAACTTTATTGCTGGAATTGGAGTTGAACCAAGTAAGTGTTATTTCAGGAAATTCAATCAATATATGTTCTGTTTCTCACGGTACATGCATGGATATTTAAGTGTTCATATAAATGAATTGAATAGTTCTAATGATGCTTGAATGATTGAAAATGAAGTTGTGCATGAAGGGAATAAGATGGGTAGCTTCGGTGGTGTTTAGAATGGGTTAAATGAGGTAGAGGCATAGAGGAAGATGAGAATGGAAAATATGCAGTAGTGAGAGAAGCTTGTCTAAGGAATCGGTTTTATCTGATTATAAACTTGGTTTTGAGTGGTGTTGAGAATGAGTTCAGATGATATAAAAGTGAAATAAAATGGTAAAGGTAAGTGTACAAGTTAGTAATGAAGGATTAAGGAGAAGAGAGGAAGAGGATGATTAAAACGCAGTACAGTTCGCCGCGATCAACCTTTTAAAGTTCACCACGGCCAACTTGAAGGATTTCATTTCTGTGAAAGTTTGCTGTGGCCAACTCTTGAGTTCGCCGCGGCAAACTTTTAAGAATTAATGAGGAGTTTTCCTCCCTGGAAAGTTCGTCGCAGCAAAGTTTCCTGACAGCTTGAATATACTTCAGTATTTTAGGCATTACTTTCTCTTTAGTTATCCAAATGGAGTGATTTTTGATTTGGATTAAACTAGAGAAATAAGGCAGCAATTTTTATGCAGAGATTAAATTCTAATTCTGCATCTAGGAATTTCAGAATCTGATTGGAAGTTGAGATAAGAATTCTATTGAAGCTTTGGAACAATCTAAAATCATTTGAGCATAACTTTCAGTACACTGACCCAAATTGGCTAAACTTGGTATCATTGGAAACCTAAGATAAAGAGGGACAACTTTCTAGAAGGAAGTATTACCTAAGTACCTCACCTTTCTAAGGATAATAATTGAACAAAGTGGACCCAAAAGTTAGTTGTGAAATAAATCTGGATTAAGGAATTGAGTATGATTTCACATGATTGAGAATACGACAAGATTAAGGATAAGAAACCCAGAATTTTTCATAAACATGCATCATATATATTTAGTATACATGAATGTTCATAATTGAATTGATCATTCTGCACAATAATGATATGTGTTTGTATTAAATGTTTAGAGGAACCCATCGAGTGACCGATTCCAGATATTGTCGAGACGTCGAGGCAATAAGCAATAAGGGAGATTTTGTAAGTAATTTTAGATTGTAAATTTTGTAAGTAATTTAGATGGTCTTATCAGTAAGTATTGTCTTGTTGAATAATTGTGGGTAATTCAGTAAAAAATCTTGTGAAAAATTTTCGATAGTTTTACTTTGAATGTTGTTTGCTATTTGACTTTAATCCATTGAATGATTTGCAAAGCTGTTAGATTAATATGTTTGAATTTTGGCATGAAAGCAACGATTGCCTAATTATGTTGAACATGACAATTTGCTTGGTTTTAAAACTTTCAAGTCCTAGTCGTTGGTAAATAGGCATGCCTAGAAGGGTCTGCAGCTACTTCTGTGACAGTTCGGCTTCTTCTGCAATTCAAACTTTGGTGTCTTTTGTTATTGACACTTCGATGTCTTCTGATATTGACACTTAGGTGTCGAGACTTCGATCTCTTCTGTATAAGTCTCGTTACCCACTTTTGTTGATGGATTAGCAGTTATCTGGTTTTGTAATTCTGATATACATGTTTGATTGTGACATAAACATTATTATTTTGATTCATAAGGGTTTATACCCTCTTGTGATATTCAGTTCTGTTAATTATATAAAGTATGTTCTGAAATACATTATGTTTGATTTATTGTTTAATGCATGTATATGCTATTATATGACTCAATATGATAAGTTGTCAGTTATCCATAGATTAGTTATTACTCATTAAGCTATATGCTTAGCATGGTGGATTTGCCCCGTGTAGGTTCTGAAAGAAGGACGTAGGAGCTGGGACAAGACAACCGCGATGGCCAAAGAAGTCTGATTTTTGTTTTGTTCATATGTATTTTGAGATTGTTTTTGGACTTGTATCTAATGGATATGAATCTTGAATTTTATTTTGATGGGTTGTAATGACCTTAATTCAGGCTGCTTTTGGAAATTTTGATATGCGATGCATGTTTGTTGAGATTCTGGAAATGAATGTATATATGTACAAGTCTTTTATACGTTTTGAAATGTTTCATCTTTAGTGTGTTCTGTATGTGTGGCACTCACAATATCTTCCCGGGGTTATTAGGGCGCCACATCTTTTTGGTATCAAAGCATGGTTTAGGCGATTCTGGTTTAACCAATGCTTAACTATTGGTTCTATTTGAGTGTACAAGTTGTGTTTTGGCCTAATGCGTTGTCCCATAAGTTGTCTATAGAATTAACGATGGAAGGATCTCGCGATACTGATGATGAAGTTGCTGAGAGCAATCAGCTAGAGCAAACTCGTCTAGTAATATCTGGACCCTCTGGGGTCAATTAAGGTGAAGCTGAAGTGCCACCTCCTCCTCCAACTCAGGGTGAGGCTTTGATTAAGTTGTCCCAAGATATGATGACATTGTTGCCTCGTATGACTGAACCTAAGGCTCCGATTGATCAGCTGAGGAAGTACGGAGCTGATGAATTTACTGGGACATCTCTAGAGGAATCTGAAAGGGTTGAGTTCTGGATTGAGAAGGTGAAGATGGTACTGGATGAAATTAATTGTCCAGCTGAGTAGATGGTGCACTGTGCTGTCTCCCTTCTGCAGGGAGCATCTTATGAATGGTGGAAGTTCGTTATGAGGAGTCCTTAGCTACTGGTACCTCTGACTTGGGATTTCTTTGCCCAAGAATTTAAAGCTAAGTATGTGACAAAGGCTTACAAAAAGGATAAATGGAAGCAATTTTTGAACTTAAAGCAAAGAAACTTACCAATTGTTAAGTATGATCGGGAGTTCAACTGACTCAGTAAGTATGCCCCTGAATCTGTGCTGACTGAGGAGTTCCGATGTCACTAGTTTGATGATGGATTGCATGATTCCATCAAGGAGCATTTGGCAGTAGTTACTTTATTACAGCAAGTGACGTACCATCAGCTGGTACAGGCTGCAATGAAAATTGAGAGATGGGAGATGATTAGGAGAGAAAGGAGTTAGAGAAGGAGTTTTGGTAGAGGAGGCTAGTCCTCAGGGAAATGGAGTCGGGAAGATACTACTTCTGCACTGGAAAATACTCAGAGATTTGTGACATGGGGAAGGCAACAAAACTTTCCCTCTTCGGCTGTTTCTGGTAAGGGGTCGTTTGGAGGCTGAGGTTCTGATCCCCCGAAGTGTCCTGATTGTTCTATACATCATTAGGTGTTTGCAGAAGGGCTATAGGAGCCTGTTTTCACTATGGTAGTACTGAGCATCAGATAGCTAGTTGTCCTCTCAACCAGGCTCAGACATCACAAGCCAGTCGAGAGGTCTTTCATGCATCTGTTGGGAACAGAGGACGTGGTAGAGGTCGAGGAGGATCTGGGCAGCATGGACCGAATCGGAGTAACCAATCGGAAACTGTGAATCGACCAGTTGTGCCTACTATTTCGGCTCGAGCTTATGCACTAAAAGCTTGTGATCAGGATGCACCAAATGTCATTGCTGGTATCGTTTCTCTCTTTAATTCTAAAATGCATGCATTATTTGACCCTGGATCAACTCATTCGTATATCTGTGTTGGAGAAATGTTTGATATGGAGGTGCCTATAGATCAGTTAGAGTATGACATGCATGTGACCAGTCTTTTAGGTAGTAGTGTGTTGGTTAATCAGGTATTTAGAAATTGTCCTGTTATGATTCAAGGAAATGAGTATGTAGCAGATCTGATTAAATTGCCATTCCATGAATTTGATTTGATTCTGGGTATGGATTGGTTATCTAAACATCGAGCAATAATTGATTGTAATGCTAAGACAATTATGTTTAGGAGACCAGATCAGTCTGAGATTGTATTACATGGCGTTCGCACTAGTTCATTAACTAATGTGGTATCTACTATGCAAGCTCGAAAGCTTCTCAGGAAGGGATGTGAAGCATATCTGGCTTTTGTGGTTGAAGCTAAGGAGGGTGGTAAATGGCTAGATATTCCAGTAGTGAATGAATATCCAGATGTGTTTCCGGAGGAATTACCTGGACTCCTCCTGAGAGAGATGTGGAGTTATCTATTGAAGTTATACCTGGCATTGCTCCTATATCCAGAGCACCGTACAAAATGGCTCCTACTGAGTTAAAGGAGTTGAAGGTGCAATTATAAGAACTTCTGGATAAGGGGTTTTATTCGACCCAGTGTGTCACCGTAGAGAGCACCAGTGTTGTTTGTTAAGAAGAAGGATGGCACACTACGGATATGCATCTACTATAGACAATTGAATAGAGTCACAGTGAAGAATAAGTATCCATTGCCAAGGATTGAAAACTTATTTGATCAGTTGAAAGATGCAAGAGTGTTTTCAAATATATATTTACGATCGGGGTATTATCAGTTTCGAGTAAAGGATGTGGATGTATCAAAGACTGCATTTAGGACCAGTTATGGACATTATGAATTCCTAGTAATGCCATTCGGGTTAACTAATGCTCCAGCAACATTTATGGATCTGATGAATAGGGTGTTCAGGCCTCATTTGGACCAGTTTGTTGTGGTATTTATTGATGACATCCTGGTTTATTCTAGGAATGAACAGGATCATGCTGAGCATCTCTAAATTGTATTATAGACTCTGAGGGAAAGACAACTATATGCTAAGCTGAGTAAGTGTGATTTCTGACTTTGGGAGATATCATTTTTAGGGCATGTTGTCCCTTATGAAGGAATCAGAGTTGATCCTAGTAAGATAGAAGCGATTGTTAATTGGAAACCACTACGGAATGTAACAGAAGTGAGAAGTTTTCTAGGTCTAGCTAGTTATTACCGTCAGTTTGTTAAGGGATTCTCGGTAATAGCATTCCCTTTAACTAAACTGTTATGGAAGGGAGTGAAGTATGAATGATCTGATAGATGTCAGAGTAGCTTTGATCAGTTGAAAAGTATGCTAAAGCTCCTGTATTAGTTCAACCTACTTCTGGTAAGGAGTATGTCATGTATACTGATGCATCTGGAATTGGTTTAGGTTGTGTTTTGATGTAGGAAGGAAAGGTAGTTGCTTCTGCCTCTAGGCAACTAAAGACTCATGAACAGAATTACCCTACACATGATCTGGAACTTGTAGCAGTAGTGTTTGGTGACACTACCTATATGGTGAAAGTTGTATAATTTTCAAAAATCATAATAGTCTAAAGTATCTGCTTACCCAGAAGGAACTCAATCTGAGACAACGTTGTTGGTTGGAATTATTTAAAGACTATGATTGTATTGTGGA
Organism: Erythroxylum rotundifolium; assembly: GCA_027563915.1. Lineage (NCBI taxonomy): Eukaryota > Viridiplantae > Streptophyta > Magnoliopsida > Malpighiales > Erythroxylaceae > Erythroxylum > Erythroxylum rotundifolium. Next base: position 6,506 of record JAOSBO010015936.1, read on the forward strand.
CTACCATCCAGGTAAGGCTAATGTTGTAACTGATGCCTTGAGTCGAAAGACCATCTTAGCATTATCACTTAAGAATGGATGGAAACTGGGATTTGATGGAGCTTTGATGGCTCAATTGAAAGCAGGGCCTATTTTGAGACAGGAGATTTGTGACGTCCAAAGAGTTGATGATAAGTTATAATAACTTATCTTGACTACTCAGGAAGGTAAACAGTCAGATTTTTTTGTGCTAGGCGATGGTGAATTGTATTATAAGAATTGACTGTGTGTGCCAGCTAATGATGAATTGAAGAAGAAGTTGTTGTTTGAGGCTCATAATATAGGCAAGATGTATCAAGATTTCAAGTAGTATTACTGGTGGGTAGGTATGAAACGGGATGTTGTGGATTATGTAGCAAAATGTCTGACATGCCAGTAGGTTAAAGTTAAGCATCAGGTCCCATCTAGTTTGTTACATCCTATTCCTATTCCTCAATGGAAATGGGATAACATTACCATGGATTTTGTCACTGAACTGCCTCTCACTCAAAAGGAAGCAGGATGTTGTATGGGTGATTGTAGATAAGTTCACCAAATCTGCTCATTTTCTACCTGTTCTTCCTGACTATTCTTTGGATAGGCTTGCAGATTTATATGTAAATGAGATAGTAAGACTATATGGTGTGCCATTGTCTATCATTTCAGATCGTGATCCTCGATTTACTTCGAGATTCTAGAAAAGTTTACAGAAGGCTCTGAGAACTCAAGTTAAGTTTAGTACCGCTTTCCATTCCCAGACAGATGGACGATCTGAACGAGTTATACAGATATTGGAAGATATGTTGCGGGGTTGTGTTTTAGAGTTTCCCGAGAGTTGGGATAACTATCTGACTCTGATGGAGTTTGCTTACAATAATAGTTATCAAACGAGCATTGGCATGGCACCTTATGAAGCGTTGTATGTTAGGAAGTGTAGAACTCCATTATGTTGGACTGAGTTGAGTGAAAACAAGATTATCAGGTCAGAAATTGTGAAAGATACTGAAGAAAAGATTCGGATTATTCAGCAAAGGTTGAAAGCTGCCAGTGATCGATAGAAATTCTATGCTGACCTAAAAAGAAGAGAGGTTGAGTATCAGGTAGGAGATAAGATATTCTTGAAAGTATCACTACGGAAACACATACTTTGGTTTAGGAAGAAAGGTAAGCTTAGTCTGCGATACATTGGTCCTTATGAAATTTTGAAAAGAATTGGACCAGTAGCTTATTAGCTAGCTCTTCCTGAAGAATTGGCCAGGTTACATGATTTATTTCATGTTTCTATGTTGAGAAGATATCGGTCTGATATTACACATAAGATTCATGTGCAAGAGATTCAAGTGCAACCAGATTTGTCATATGAAGAAGGGCCAATTTCTATCTTAGCCAAAAAAGTTAAACATCTCAGGAACAAGTTAGTACCTTTGGTAAAAGTAGTCTCGCAACATCATGGAATTGAGGAAGCAACATGGGAACCAGAGGAAACCATGAAAGCTAAGTATCCGTAATTATTCGGATCAGGTATGAATTTCGAGGATGAAATTTCTTAAGGAGGGAAGAATTGTAATACCCCATTTTAGGGGTTAGAAAATTTAGGAATTTCTAGTACATCATATACTTTGCATAATTGAGTTTATTTGCTTATTTGTTCATTTACATTTTTGGACTCATACTAATATTTGCATTCATAACATTCAAGGTATAATTGAGTTATTAACGTGAATAATAATATGATTTGGCAATTTTGGTAATATTTCGGGTATTTTTGAATTTTTGGTGAATTTAGAAAAAAAATATTGAAAGTTGAACCAATCCTAATGTGACATGTGGACTGATCAAAGATTGACATGTGGCATCATTCATTGTGTGACAAATGGCTTGACATGTTGGAAACATATGGTAGCTTGTGTGAAGGACAAATGGCTCCCATTCATAGAACCAAATGTCAAATTAACAATAACCCACGTAGGCGCATGTTTAGGTAAGGAAATTTTTGCAGTTTGCATGTTCTTCATTGAGTTATCTTTCTTCCTCACCGGGAACACCAAGTTGTTTTGTTGAGAAATTGGTTTTTGAATCTTACATCAAAGTAAGAATTTCATTACTTAGGGAGTGTTTATTCTATTATCCTTGGTTTTCGTCATCCACCAAGAACTTTATTGCTGGAATTGGAGTTGAACCAAGTAAGTGTTGTTTTAGGAAACTCAGTCAATATAAGCTCTGTTTCCCATGGTACAAGCATAGATATTTAAGTGTTCATAGAAATGAATTGAATAGTTCTGATGATGCTTGAATGATTGAAAATGAAATTGTGCATGAGGGGTGTAAGATGGGTAGCTTCGGTGGTGTTCAAAATGGGTTAAGTGAGGTGGAGGCATAGAGGAAGACGAGAATGGAAAATATGCGATAGTGAGAGAAGCTTGTGTAAGGAATCGATTTTTAGTATCTGATTATAAACTTGGTTTTGAGTGATGTTGAGAATGAGTTCAGATGATATAGAAGTGAAATAAAATGGTAAAGGTAAGTGTACAAGTTAGTAATGAAGGATTAAGGAGAAGAGAGGAAGAGGATGATTAAAGCGCAGTATAGTTCGCCACGACCAACTTTTTAAAGTTTGTTGTGGCCAACTTGAAGGATTTCATTTCTGTGAAAGTTCACCACGGCCAACTCTTGAGTTCGTCACGGCAAACTTTTAAGAATTAACGAGAAATTTTCCTCTTTGGAAAGTTCGCCGCAGCGAAGTTTCCTGATAGCTTGAATATACTTTAGTATTTTAGGCATAACTTTCTCTATAGTTATCCAAATTGAATGATTTTTTATTTGTATTAAACTAGATACATAAGGCTACAATTTTTATGGAGAGATTAAATTCTAATTCTACCTCTAGGAATTTTAGAATCTAATTGGAAGTTGAGATAAGAATTCTATTGAAGTTTTGGAACAATCTGAAAACATTTGAGCATAACTTTCAATATACTCACCTAAATTGGATAAACTTGGTATTATTTGAAACCTAAGATAAAGAGGGACAACTTTCTAGAAGGAAGTATTACCTAAGTACCTCACCCTCCTGAGGATAATAATTGAACAAAATAGACCTAAAAATTGGTTGTGAAATAAATCTGGATTGAGGAATTGAGTATGATTTCACATGATTGAGAATGCGACAAGATTAAGGATAAGAAACCCAGAATTTGTCATAAACATGGATCATACATATTTAGCATACATGAATGTGCATAATTGAATTCATCATTCTGCACAATAACGATATGTGTTTGTATTAAATGTTTTAGAGGAACCCATCAAGCGACCGATTCCAGATATTGCCAAGACGTCAAGGCAATAAGCAATAAAGGAGATTTTGTAATTAATTTTAGAGGGTAAATTTTGTAAGTAATTTAGATGGTCTTATCTATAAGTATTATCTTGTTGAATAATTGTGGGTAATTCAGTAAGAAATCTAGTGAAAAATTTTAGATAGTTTTGCTTTGACCGTTGTTTGCTGTTTGACTTTAATTCATTGAATGATTTGCAAAGTTGTTAGATTAATATGTTTGAATTTTGGCATGAAAGAAACGATTACCTAATTATATTGAACATGATATGAATTTGTTTGGTTTTAAAACTGTCAAGTCCTAGTTGTGGGTAAGTAGGCATGCCTAGAAGGGTCTGCAGCTGCTTCTGTGATACTTCGGCGTCTTCTGTTATTGACACTTCGGTGTCTTTTGTTATTGACACTTCGGTGCTTCTGATATTGACACTTAGGTGTCGAGACTTCGGTCTCTTCTGTGACACTTCGATGTCGAGACTTCGGTCTCTTCCATATAAGTCTTGTTACCCACTTCTATTGATAGATTAACAGTTATTTGGTTTTGTAATTCTGATATACATGTTTGATTATGACATAAACATTATTATTTTGATTCAGAAGGGTTTATACCCTCTTGTGATATTCAGTTCTGTTAATTATATAAAATATGTTCTGAAATACATTATGTTTGATTTATTGTTCAATGCATATATATGCTATTATACGATTCAGTATGATAAGTTGTCAGTTATCCATAGATTAGTTATTACTCACTAAGCTATATGTTTAGCACGGTGGATTTGCCCCTTGTAGGTTCTGAAAGAAGGACATAGGAACTGGGACAAGACAACCGTGATGGCTAAAGGAGTCTAATTTTTGTTTTGCTCATATGTATTTTGAGATTGTTTTTGGACTTGTATCTAATGTATATGAATCTTGAATTTTATTTTGATGGGTTGTAATAAACTTAATTCAGGCTGCTTTTGAAAATTTTGATATGCAATGCATGTTTGTTGAGATTCTGGAAATGAATGTATATATGTACAAGTCTTTTATATGTTTCGAAATGTTTCGTCTTCAATGTATTCTGTATGTGTGGCACTCACAATATCCTCCCAGGGGGTATTAGTGCACCACAGATATGTCAAGTTATGATGCAATTTGAGTGTTATGTTTTGATGATAAATTACATCCAATATGTTCTATGTGATGATGTGTTGAATTATGAGATGTGAGTTGGAATTCTGGATGCTGAAATTTCATTGCTAGATTAAGACACGACAAGCATGCCTATATGAGTATTCGTATATGTTTGTGTGTGGTTCATTATCACTAGCTATAAAAACATTAGCCACTTAGCTTTTCGGCTCACCCCATAAATTTTCTACTCCTCAGATGAAGAATCAGCAGATCATAACCGAGCCTTCCAAAGTTTTGGCAATTTCCAAGAATTCCAGACTTTTTGTAACTAAGTTAGTGAGGATCATTTTTGGTGACCTTAGAAGCATATCAGCATAAAAACTTATGTATGTATTTTGTAATTATGGCATTTTGATATGAAGTATGAACATGTGTATCAACTTTGTTGTTGCAAATTGACAGTGAAAGTTGTCAGTGAAAGAATAAAAATTTCTCTAATATATGTATGTATAAATATATATGCAGATTCTTTTTCTTCTATTAAGTTGGCTTTGTGTTGAATGTTGGGAGATCTTTAGATGGAGTTGTTTGAAGTAAATTGTTTATCAAAGGAGTTTTGGTATGTAGGGAATTGAGTGTTGGTTCGGGTCCTTTGGAATTTGCATTAGAAATGTATGTGAACAGATGAATGGGAAACAGAAAATAGGATAAAATGTGATCTGAAACTTTAAGGAATAAACTGTATTGATATAGGAAGAATTAGGCTAAGTGGTCTTCATAAAAGTTGTAGACTATTCTTTTAGCTTTCTATTGGTATAAAGATTGAAAATTTTGAACCTCAATGCAAGAGTTGTGGCCTTTATAAGATAACGGTATTGGTGTACAAATTTTTGACTGAAATGGTAATTTTTACTTAAACGATTAAACTGTATTGATACAAGCTGAATTAGATAAAATTGTCTTCATGAAAGTTGTAGATCTTTTTCTTAGCTTTCCAACCATATAAAGTTTGAAAATTTTGAACTTCTAAATTAAAAGTTATGTTATTTAGAAGTGAAGATGTTCAACAGAGAAGTCGCGATCGCAATGAAGCATAATCGCGACGGTCCCAGAATTTCATAAAAGTCGCGATCGTGATATAGTACGATAGCGACTCCCCTCGTTTTCTTGCTACTGTTCATCATATGTCGCGAACATACATAAGCACGATTGCGATACCTCTGTTTTGCCTCCCTCTCACGGGCGTGAGAGATAAAAGTCACGCCTGTGACTTTTTCCTCTCCAAGCCATTAATTTAAATTAATTGCCTTCTTTGTCTTTATTTGTCACAGGTGCGATAATGAAGAGTCACGCCTGTGGCTTCTTCACTTTTGAATTTAGAATGTCCATTCTTCAATTAAATTGCAACTATTCACTTAACACCCAAATTTATTTATTCTTTCTTCATTATTGCTATGATAATTTTTCATTAAATTGTTGGGTATTATTTTTACTTCTCCTATGAATTTTATTTAATTAATATAATTATTATCTATTTATTTTATTTTGATATTATCTATTATTTATTTATTTTA
>JAOSBO010015969.1:0-12549 GCA_027563915.1 Erythroxylum rotundifolium
TGGCATAAGACAAGGGGATCATCTATCCCCTTTTCTTTTTATCATTGCTATGGAAATATTGAACATGATTGTCTACTACAACCTATCTAAAAGACCTGATTTCAAGTCTCATCATAAGTGTAATTAAGGAATTATTTCTATCCTATAATAGTTTTATAGATGATCTAATTTTGCTTTGTAGAGCTAGGAATCCATCTTTATCCTGTACTAATTCCTCATGAGATTCTATAGGATCTCAAGATTAGAATCAATCACTACAAGAGTAAAATATACTTCTCTTTAAATGTAACTAACACTGAAAGTTTTCAGTAGATTTTTTTCTAGACATCTAGGTATGCCATTCACTTATTTGGGGTTCCCATTTTCAACTTAAAAAACTAAAATTTTAGGATTTTTTTTTGCAGATATTAGAGAAATACAAGAAAATTACCAATTTTTGGTATAACAAAGCTTTGTCTCAGGCAGGTAGAGTTTAGCTAATCATCTCTATATTGAACAATCTCCATACTAGATTTCTCGCCTTCTACTTCCTAAAAGAATTATTAAGGAGATTAAAAATGTGTCATAAATTTCCTCTATTTAGGTAAGATTGACAATGTTAAAGGTGCTAAAATCAAATGGGAGCATCTATATTGGAAGAAGCAAGAAGAGGGATTGGTTTCATAACAATTCACACCTTTCAATATATATAAGTAGCCAAAAGAACTTGGGGATTGTTTAAGGATAAAGAATCACTTTGGAGGAAATGGATTAATGATTTCTATCTCAAGGAAACTAGCCTATGGCAAATTCCTAAAAGGAAAGAGTTCTTTTAGCCCTTTATTTAGATCTTGAGAAGTAAGCTCATTGTCTATCCATTCATCAAAATGCATGTTAGGAATGTGATCAAGTAATTGAAGCCCTGAAAATAATACCGATTCTCCAACTTCTCATATTAGTCTTGGAACTGTGTCGAATCCCAAGAGAACTAAACAATAGCTTCTTAACTTCAATTAATAAAATAAAACAAAGGGGTTGATTAAATAACTGATTAACTAAAATTAATGAGAAATCAAATTAAGTCGATTGAATAAAATGATAAAATTTAAGAATATGCAACTCTGATTCAAGGGAAAGATCTCATCTAATTGTAACAGTGATTATTAGTATAAAAAGAATATTTTTCACAATTTAAGTAGTTAGTCCAAAGCATATTAGGATAATCATAATAAGTCTCAATTTTTCCTAAATTAATTGTTTCAAACCTAGCATACAAACTAAAACTCACCATCCATTGAATGGGTGTGATAGCATTCCATATCAAATAAATGATAGTAACGAACTGAGTGAAAAATACTAAACCCTAAATTAAATAATCAAGATAGATGCGACTATTCAACTTAGTTTTCTTATTTATCATAAGTTAAATATGCAATTTCATAAATAACCTACTTGTTGTTCGTACTGCTGGACCTCGTCTTCGGAGCCCAACATTTCTAGATGACTAATAACATGAGCATATATAATTCCCTTACAGGTTTATTTCCATAAGCCCTCACTAGTTCATCTACAATCTTATAATGTCTCCATAGTGTTAAATCCTAGGGTCCCTTTTGCTTATCCCAAAGTGATGGCTTAATATGGTTTGGTAACAAACCAGTGAAAGAAAATTCGAAAACTTTAGCATCAGCGCAGTGCAGGTTCGTCGCGACGAAGTTAGGAGATAGTTTTAAGAATCTCTTAGGAAAAGTTCGTTGTGGAAAACTAAATGTTTCGCTGTATCAAAATTAGAACAATGTTCCTAAGACCTCTTTGGAAAAGTTCGCCACAACCAAACTCTAAACTTCCCCGCAACTAAATTTATAGATAGAGAAAAAAGTACCTTTTTGGAAAAGTTCGTTGCAGCTGAATTTGGTTCGCCACAGCAAAATCTTCGAATCTGCAATCCCTGACCCAATTATCTAATACCATTTACACTCAAAATCTTCCCCAAATCACTTCCTCAAACAATTCCATTGATCCCTCACATACATCAGATTCCCATCTTTCACTATGGCTATTAATACAAAGGTCTCTTTGGGACTTGAACTTCTACCGAATTCTATCGCCAACACCCTTGTACGACAGTCTCACTTAGCCCGCTTTAAGCAAGACTCAACCCTCAACAAACCCTTAAAGTGTTTCACTCACGCACTCAAAGAAACAATGCTTAAGAAAGCAATAAGAAAGTAAAGACAACTTGAACCCACAGAGATACGGCTTAAACCAACCTTTATATTACTTTCCTTCAAAAGAATACAAGGAACGCTCTCTCTCTAAAGTGCGTTGAGAGCAAAGCTCAAATGAGCTATATATAGGCCTCTTGACTTGGAAGTCAAGTTATATTCAGAATCCCACTGAATCTGAACTACCTAATCCCACTCAAACTGATCTACCTAGGATCGAGCTAAGATCACGTATATCTCTATCAGATTACACCACACGGACCAATTAGATGACACCCCTATCTAAATAGGACTCTAACTGATACGATAGAATCTACAAGATAACAAAAAGATAGAGTTTACATTCCACTAGGAAACAAGCATCCTTATCCGCGAAGATCTCTACTATCTTTAGATGTTGAATCCCATTGTAGCTCTAATTCTTTGTCATCGCCACATCATCCAAGATCTCTCCACAATCTCTATCCGTTGATGATGCAATGTGATCTTGCCGAAGCCCATGTAGCAGCCTAGCCTGAGCCAATGCTCCCCACAACAAGTCTGTTAGTCGTGGTCTATCCATCTGAGCTTGTGCTAAGTCTTTAGTTCGTCAAGACCTTAGCCAGGGTCAAGTCAATCTCCATGAGGTCTGAGACTCTACCAAAATTCGCGCCAAGTCCGATTCCACTCGCCCACGTTTGCCTTAAAGTTTTCGCATGCCTCCCTCATGCGCAAATCCAACGAACCTCCCCCCTAAGACTCCTTCAGAAGGTCACTAAGATGTGCTTCGAAGTTTAGGGGTCTAACAGCTATCCTATAAGCATCTTGTGTAGCATTACTAACTCATAATGAATAACTCATCCAATCACAATATCCAAAAGTTTTATATTTTTTATCATTGGAGAGCTAGAAAGAAAACCAATCACTCCAAGAAGACAACTCTATCTAATTCAACCTAAATTAGTTCGGATTTACCCTAAAAGTCAAAACGCCAAAACTTTACCCTTATGAATGCTTAAAATAAATGAAATGTACAAACTTTAAGGATCATGGGTAAAAACACAATCATATTTCATTACCATCAAAAGATGAGAGTTTACAAAGCTTTAATGGGCATTTCAAGCCTTAATACATCACAATCCAAAAATACATAAGTTACACCAAGTTGAGTTGCCCAAAATGCATCTAAAGCCTTGTTTCACAAAAGCTAACTTAAAATACAAAATAAGTAAAAACCTGAGTAATGCCTTTATGCCCGATCATTTGATTTCTTGCTCATCACCTGTAGATGGGATAGAATGGGGGGTGAGCTTAAAGCTCATGGGTAACAGTTTTACAATCAGTAACAAGCAAACCATTTTAAAATGCGCAACGCATAATGAAACACATTTTTCCCAATTCTCAAATCATCAACCACGTTATAAGCAATTTAAATCATGCATTCGATAAGCTTGTCAACACATAAACATATTAAAATGGTTTGGGTGGTCTATAAACAGAAAAAAAAACTAACACATTCCCATGAAATGGTCCTGTGTAGTCGTAAATAGAACGAATTAACGCAATCTGACATAGTGGTTTTACATAGTCGTAAACATGAGAGGGTCCTTGAAGGAGCCTCGTGCCACTAACGGGCAGGTGGGAGAAGCCTTTAGTCAAAGTACATTTGACGAACAGAATGGACCAAACCAAACCTACATAACATGCATTTCATATCTTGTAAACTTGTTGCCCAAAATGGCATATTTTTTGAAAGGCGATTTCATAACTTAGTAAAATCATTTTCACATTCTTTTTATAAACCCTTCACACAAAATTTACATGGTAAACACATAACACTTTATCAAAGCATTTGTAGAACAAAGAATGCACATTTATAAAACAATTGAAAACATTTATTCAATTATAAAAATGCAACCTACCTTGAATTCCTTGCTTATCAACAGCTCAAAGATGCCTCTCCTCTTGATTTCCTTCAATATTGCCAAATTCCTAATTTAATATGACTTCCAATTGTAAACTCAAAGAAATACATACACTAACATTAATCCTAGAATACTAAAACCCATGCTTCTCTTAAGCTTCATGAATCAAAACCCTTCCAAAAATTCAAAAGTTCAAACATAAACTTACCTTGAACCTTCACCAACTTGATGAATTTCTTGGCTCAAATGAAAGCACTAATCTTCCTCTCTCTTTTTCCCTTCTTGAACAACTTCAAAATCAATCTCTAAGACTAAGAAATTTGGAAACCTAGCATAACCTTCTCTTCCTTTCTCCTCTCCCACAACACTCCCACTCTTCCTCTATCAATTTTCGTTTTCCTCCTTCTTCATTTGTAAGACATCTCATTTTCTTCCCCTTTTTACACTTAATAAGCCCAAAAAGTCCATTTTACCCTTCCTTATAAGCTTATGTTCTTTCCAGCTTCAGTGATCTTCCAAAATTACCCTTTAACCTTCTTACTACTTTAATACCACTAAACCATATAATAAAATCCTACTAACATTAGTATAATAATTAAATTCCAAAACTAAATCATCAAAACCTCATTATTCATTTAATTCATGCTTAACAAAATAAAAGAAAAATTTGGGGATAACATTTCTCCCCCTCTTAAAAAAATTTCGTCCTTGGAATTATTACCTGAGTCATCAAATAGATGTGGATACTTCCGCTTCATAGTTTCCAAGGGCTCCCATGTAGCCTATTCCACATAATGGTTTCTCCATAGGATTTTGACTAGCTGAACTGTCTTGTTCCTGAGGACCTTTTTCTTAATATCCAAAATCTCCACTAGAGTCTCCTCATAAGTCAAATCATCTCTTAACTGGACCTCAGTGGTCTGAATGATGTCAGAGGGATCTGATCTATACCTCCTTAACATGGAAACATGGAAGACATCATGTATCTGTGATAATTATGGGGGTAATGTTAACCTATAAGCTAGTAGTCCAATTCTCTCAAGAATCTCATAAGGACCTACATATCTTGGACTCAACTTACCCTTCTTGCCATACCTCATGACTTCTTTCCAAGGAGATGTCTTAAGGAAAACTTTCTCACCCACTTTATACTCCATTTCCTTCTGGAGTGCATCAGTATAGCTTTTCATTCTATCTTATGCTGCTTTAATCCTCTATTTAATTAAGTTGACCTTACCAACTATCATTTGAAGTAACTCTGGTCCCACTAATCTCCTTTCTCCTTCTTCATCCTAGCATATAGGAGTTCTACATCTCCTCCCATATAATGCTTCATAAGGAGCCATCTGAATGCTCGAATGGTATGAATTATTATAAGCAAATTCGACCAATGGCAAATGCTCATCCCCAGGCCCTTTGAAATCCATCACACATGCCCTGAACATTCCCTCAAGGGTTCGAATGGTCCTCTTAGATTGACCATCTGTTTAGGGGTGAAAAGCAATGCTAAATGAAACTTGGTTCCCAGAGCCTCTTGTAAGCTTCCCCAGAATCGAGGTAAATCGAAGGTCTCTGTCAGAAACTATAGAATCTAGAATCCCATACAGTCTCATTATCTCATCAACGTACTTCTTTGCTAGCACATGCAGAGAATCAATCTATTTAATTGCTAGAAAATGGGTTGACTTTGTTAAATGATCAACAATAACCCATATAGCATCATGCTTCCTACCGGTCTTGGGCAAACCCATCAGAAAATCCATAGTCACCCTTTGCCACTTCTACTCAGGAATAGACAATGGCCTTAACTTGCTTGAAGGTGCCTGGTGTTCAGCCTCGACTTGCTGACACTCTAAACACTTACTTGCATATTCTACTACATCCTTCTTTATGCCTTTCCACTAGAAATGCTCTTTCAAATCTTTGTACATTCTAGTGCTACATGGGTTCATAGCATAAGGTGCATTCTATGCCTCATCGAGTAACTCATCCTTTACCTCCTTGACATTCGGAATACAAAGTCTATTGCCTACAACCATAAGTCTATCATCCCTCACTACCACTTCAAATTTCTTACCATTCTGAATTTCTCCTCTGAGTTTGTTTAATTCTGCATTTTGTGCTTGCAACTCCTTAACTTTCTCCCTGAGTATCGACCTCATTCTGAAATTTGCCAAAATGCAATTTGTCATTCAGCTTAGCCATCTCTATCAACAACGGCAAATAAACTATCTAAACATAGGCTATGGAGGATTTCCTACTCAATGCATCTGCCACCACATTCGCCTTTCCTGGATGGTATTCAATCAATAGGTCATAATCCTTAAGTAACTCTAACCACGTTCTTTGTCTCAAATTTAACTCTTTCTGGCTCAACAAGTATTTGAGACTTTTGTGATCCATGAAAATCCTCGTCTAAACCCCATACAAATAATGTCTCCAATTCTTTAGGGCAAAAAATCACTGCTGTCAATTCCAGATCATAGGTCGGATAATTCAACTTATACAGCTTTAATTTCCATAAGGCATAAGCAATTACTTTGTCTCCCTGCATCAACACCCTTCCTTGAAGCATCATTGTAAATGGTATAACCCTCATCTCCCATAGGTAAGGTCAAAATTGGAGCACTTGTTAATTTGTGCTTAAGCTCCTTCAAGCTTTTCTGACATTCATTACTCCAAATAAACTTTTGATTGTTCCTTAATAATTTGGCCATCGGAGCAGCTGTCATAGAAAATCCTTCCACAAACTTCCTATAATAGCCTGCCAAACCTAAAAAACTCCTAACTTCTACAACTATCTTTGGTGCATGCTACTTCACCACTGCTTCAATTTTTCTTAGATCAACATGTACTCCATCTTTCGAGATCACATTCCCAAGAAAGATTACCTCATAAAGCCAAAATTCACATTTGCTGAAATTGGCATAAAGTTCCCTCTCCCTCAGTATTTGCAACACTATCTAAAGATGTTTTTCATATTCCTCTTCGTCCTTGGAATAAACCAGAATGTCATCGATAAATGCTATGACAAATTGATCTAAATACTCCTTAAAGACCCTATTCATAAGATCCATGAATACAGCCAGAGCATTAGCCAATCCAAATGGCGTGACTAGGAACTCATAGTGCCCATAACGAGTCCTAAAAGTTGTCCTGCTTACATCAGCCTCTCTGATTCTAAGCTGATAATAGCCTATCCTGAGATCAATTTTAGAGAAAACATGTGCCCCCTGCAACTGGTCGAATAAATCATCGATTCACTGCAGAGTGTACTTGTTCTTAATGGTCACCTTGTTGAGTCTCCAATAATCAATGCACATACACCATGTCCCATCCTTCTTCTTAACAAATAGGATAGGCGCTCCCTATGGCAATGAACTCGACCTTATAAACCCATTCTCTAATAGCTCTTCCAACTGCTCCTTGAGCTCCTTCAATTCCGCTAGTGCCATTCTATATGGTAGTATAGAAATAGGTGTGGTACTGAGAATCAAGTCGATGGTAAACTCAATTTCCCTCAACGGTGGCAATCCAGGTAAGTCTTCTAGAAACACATCAAGAAACTCCCTCACATTCGAAAAATCTTCTAACTTCCTCTCATCCACATCGGTATTCATGACACATGCGGAGAAGGCTTCACACCCCCTTTTTCATCATCCTGTCAGCTAAAAAAGATGAAATCATTCTAGGTGACTGCATTCTTCTATCTCCTCTAAAAGTCACCTTCTCTTCATTACCAAAGTTGAACTCTACCTCTTTAAGACCCCAATCTAACTTTGCACCATATTTCTCCGTGACATCCATACCCAGTATAACATCCTGACCCTTTAGTTCTAGAGACAATAAGTCTACTACCAGTCTAGCACCCTCAATAACCAGTTCACAATCTCTTTACACTTGACTTATCATCACCTTCCTCCCTAAAGGAGTGCTAACAATCATTGGATCTTCCAATGGCACCAAACTCACATCACATAATGTTATGGTTGTAGAAAAAAAATGAATATGAAGAGCTAGTATCAATTAAGACATATACTTCAGAATTAAATAAATGAGTCATACCCATGACAACTTCAAGTGCAGCTGCGGCTTCCTCTCTGGCCATGGCAAATACCCTGGCCTATGACTGACCCCTTGGCCTTCCTAGAGGAATAGCGTTCCTTGTAGCCCCAGAACTTCCCACCTCAGTGACTGACTTGGTTCCCACTATTTCTGCTTTCCTTGGGGCTTGCAACTGCGACCCCTCTTGCCTTGTCATCTAGGGACATTCCCTAATCATGTGTCCCTTCTTCCTGCATTGAAAACATGCTCCAAGTAATTTGAAACACTCTCATTTGTGAAACTTCCCATAATGCTCACATTGAGGGTTTGTATACCTGCTCCTCTCCACCCTACTATTACCTCCCACAGTTGAGGTTTGCACTGAAGCTGCCCTTGATTTCTAGTTTTTAGTAGAGGCGCTACTCCCTACCTTACTTTGAGTATGGAAACTCCTTGTACTCCTCTCAGGCATTGGAGCACTCATTCCCTTCTTGAAAGACTGCTCCCGGTTCTTCCTCTTCTTATTCACTTCAGACTTGATATTCTCCAGTTTCTCGGCCTAAAGTGCAGCATCCACTAACTGCTGATAGTTACAAAAATTATGAATCAGCACCTTCTCCTTAATCCCCAAATAAAGTCCTCCCTCAAACTTGCGGCATTTGTCCTCCTCATTCGCCACAATGTCGGCCGCATATCGGGAAAGTTAAGTGAACCCAACTCTTACTCACTCACACTCATGTCCCTCTGTGTAAGATTCAGAAACTCTCTAGCCTTCTCTTGTACATAAACCCTAGAGAGGTACTTCTTCCTGAACACATCCACAAAATCTCTCCATGATAATGCTAGAGGCATAACCTGACTGTGAGGCACTGATTCCCACCAATGCAATACGTCCTCCTATAGCAAGCTGACTGCATAATCCAGCTTTTCCTCATCCGAGCACTTTAGCTAAAGCATGACTCTCTTAGTTCTCTTCAACCATGTTTCATCCTCTTTCAGAATTGTTGTACCATTAAAATCTACGACTTTGTACTTGCAAAGCCTATCATACTGCGCACTTCTCTCCACTGGAGTTGGCATTGGAGCTTGTGACCCTTAACCCCATGGCATATGTGAAAGCCTGAGCAAAGGCTTGAAAGAATCGCAGATCTATAGTAGGCATAGGAGGAGGCGGTGGCACTTCATACTACATACTAGGTGCCTCATAATCAGGAGTAAAATGTGTTCCCGCGTCTTATGTGACATACAATTCATTCGTACTTCCTCAGTGCAAGCCAGATCAAGTTCGAGCTCCTCTAGTTCTTTTTCGAGGTGGCATATTTACTCCTTCAATTGAAAACGTTAAAAGAAAACTTTTATTTTCTACCTCAAAAACAACAATTTCAAGTCATGTAAAACATCACAAAACAATGCATGAGGTTCATTGAAAAACAATGCATGTTCATTTCATATCTTAAAAACTACTCATCCAAAGCCTAGGATACTCTTAAACCTAGTCCCCATCCTGGATCTAAACCTAGTCACTTTGATACCATAAGAATGCTAGTCCCCCCTTCTGGAGCCCAACAATTTCGGAGGACTAAGAACATGAGCATGTGTAATTCCCTTATAGGGTTATTTCCATAAACCCTCATCGATTCATCTACAATCTTATAACTTCTCAATAGTGTTGAATCTTGGGGTCCCTTTTGCTTATCCTGAAGCGATGGCTTAATACGGTTGGGTAACAAACCAATGAGAGGAAATTCGAAAACTTCAACATCAGCATGACGCAGGTTCGCTGCAGCAAACTATATATTTCGCCATGGCAAAGTTAGGAGATATTTTGAAGAATCTCTCAAGAAAAATTTGCCGCGGAAAACTGAAGGTTTCATCGTGGTGAAAGTAGAACAATGTTCCTAAGACCTCTCAAGAAAAGTTCATCGCGGCCAATCTCTAAACTTTGCCGTAGCGAAATTTATAGATACAAATAGAAGTACATTTCTGGAAAAGTTCACCGCAGCGAAACCTTTGAATCTGCAATCCCTGACCCAAACATTCAATACCATTTACACTCAAAATCTTCCCAAAATCAATTCCTCAAACAATTCCATTGATCCCTCACATACATCAGATTCCCATCTTTCACTATGGCTATCTTATAAGCATCCTGTGCAGCATTACTAACTCATAATGAACATATCTTCCAATCACAACATCCAAAAGTTTTATATTTTTTTATCATTAGAGAGCTAGAAAGAAAACCAATCACTCCAAGAAGACAACTCTATCTAATGCAACCTAGATTATTTCGGATTCGCCCTAGAAGTCAAAATGCCAAAACTTTACCCTTATGAATGCTTAAAATAAATGAAATGTACAAACTTTGAGGATCATGGGTAAAAACACAATCATATTTTTTTACCATCAAAAAATGAGAGTTTACAAAGCTTTAATACATCACAATCCCAAAATACATAAGTTACACCAAGTCGAGTTGCCCAAAATGCAACTAAAGCCTTGTTTCACAAAAGCTAACTTAAATTACAAAATAAGTAAAATCCTGAGTAATGCCTTTATGCCCGATCACTTGATTTCTTACTCATCACCTGTACATGGGACGGAATGGGGGGTGAGCTTAAAGCTTATGGGTAACAGTTTTACAATCGGTAAAAAGCAAACCATTTTAAAATGCACAGTGCATAATGAAACACATTTTTCCCAATTCTCAAATCATCAACCACTTTATAAGCAATTCAAATCATGCATTCAATAAACTTGTCAACACATAAGCACTTCAAAATGGTTTGGGTGGTCCATAAACAAAACAAACTAACACACTCCCATGAAATGGTCCTGTGTAGACGTAAACAGAACAAACTAACGCAATCCCACATAGTTGTTTTGCGTAGTCGTAAATATGAGGGAGTCCTTGAAGGAGCTCCATGCCACTAGCGAGCATGCGGGAGAAGCTTTTAGTCAAAGTGCACTTGACGAACAAAATGGACCAAACCAAACCCACATAACATGCATTTCATATCTTGTAAACTTGTTGCCCAAAATGGCATATTTTTCGAAAGGCGATTTCATAACTTAGTAAAATCATTTGCACATTCTTTTTATAAATCCTTCACACAACATTTACATGGTAAGCACGTAACACTTTATCAAAGCATTTAAAGAACAATGAATGCACATTTATAAAACAATTGAAAATGTTTATCTTCTTGATTTTTAAGAAACATTTATGACTTATTATCCAATTATAAAAATGCATGAATTCCTTGCTTATCAATAGCTCAAAGACGCCTCTCCTCTTGCTCCTCTTGCCTTTCCTCTTTATTTCCTTCAATATTTCCAAATTCCAAATTCAATATGACTTCAAATTGTAAACTCAAAGAAATACATACACTAACATTAATCCTAGAATACTTAAACCCATGCTTCTCTTAAGCTTCATGAATCAAAATCCTTCCAAAAATCTAAAAGTTCAAACATAAACTTACCTTGAACCTTTACCAATTTGATGAATTTCTTGGCTCAAATGGAAGCACTAATTGTTAGACCCCGTTCTTGGAGCCCAACTATCGTTCTGAAGTCGAAAAGCTTGAGCAGGTTTCCTTGTAGGGTTATTCTAATGAACCCTCACTTTGCCGTCATCTCACAAGGGTGGGTTGCCCACACCAGCCAACACCGACATCACAATTTGACTTCTTCAAGAAAATTGTATCTCTATGTCTCTAGTTTTTCTTGAAACAAGAACCATCTCATTTGGAGCTCTATAGCTCAAGATATACCCCCAAAAAATCCAAAGTATGATCATAACCTAATATGCCCTTCCAACCGATCCCTCATTTTCCTCCATCAATCTTCTTCGAATCATCACAAAAGGCTACAAATCTTTTTGGAAAGGTAGAAAAATGTGTCAGGAATCTATTGCTTCAAGAATCACTTAATTTGGAGGTCGGGTATGAAGTTATGGCCAAAAGAATTAACCATGCTCATGTCCTCAATCACATTGTACCTATCTCGGAACAATTGGCATAACTTTCACTAGGAATATCAGATTAAGGTATTCTTTATACGGTTTTGACGAGGACTTTTGTATCTATAGCTTTCGTGCAGATCTCAGAATGAGATTTTAGCATTTGGAGGGTTAAAACATGGGCTATGTGAAACAACACGGGCAAACTATGTAACCTTCAGGTTTGGAAATTTTTTTGCATCAGGAATACACAGCCAGTGTGAATATACATGGCCTGACCATGTAACCCTCAGGTGTAACGAAAATTTTCACCCTCCAAGACCCCTCCAATGGATCCTAACTCCATTCTAACATCCCTTTTACTCATAGTCTCCTCAAATCCACCTCTTCTAGTGCCATATCACTTCAATCTCCATAGTTGTTCCATATATAT
>JAOSBO010016000.1:0-12542 GCA_027563915.1 Erythroxylum rotundifolium
GCCGAGATATGATTACACACGCCTAACCTGTCCCAAATGACCAATTTACCCTTCCCATCGGTGATGAGATGTTACACCGCTAACATCACGACGCAGGAGCATCTTATACATGCCTTTCTAGATAAGTACTTTCCATTGACGAAAAACACAAAGATTATAAAGAAAATTACTAATTTCCAACAAGGTGACGGGGAGTCAATTTGCAAAGCGTGGGAGAGATATAAGGACCTACAAAGGATGTGCCCACACCATAACCTACCGAAGGAGTTCCTTCTGCAGACTTTCTACAATGAAGTGAACCCACCTATTAAAGGCACGATAAATGCCTTATTTTTGACATTTTTCTTCAAGTGATGCAAATACCTACATTAGCAAATAGGTTTATTACAATTCTTTTATTAAAACATGTTATTACTTTATTTTAAATATTTTCCATAATTACCTCTCAAATGGATGCATCCATCAATATTGAACTGGACCAACAAGTTTAACCTCATATTCTAAATGCATAGGTAGATGCTCCATACAGTCAAAGAAGTTTGGAGAGAAAATCCTTCTAATTTTCAAAAAATTACTGGAATTTTCCTTTCTAGTTTTTCCACTTCAACCAACTTTATTTTAGATGATGTTAAGCTTTTGAAAAATAAACTTAATTCTGTTATAACTTCTCAAACCTTATTCGATAGCAACTCTCAAAATGCAATTAGAATTAGTCTTTGCATAAACACATGATAACCATGACTTTTCATCCCAAATAATTTGTACTTCCTCATGTCCACACACTTTGCCAAGTTTGAAACATAATCATCGGGAAACTTTAAAACTTTTAACCATTCACACAAAATTTCCTTTTGTTTTTTGTCCAAAGTGTAACAGACTTTTGAATATTTACTAGTGTGAAGATCTTTATCTAACTCATTCCTTCTATAAAAAATATTCAAATCAGCTCGTGATTTTGTATTATCCTTTATCTGCCATTCAATGTTTATTATGGTATTGAACAAATTGTCAAAATATTTTTTTCAATATGCATCACCTTTAGATCATCACGTATCAAATTAGTTTTCTAACATGGCAAATCCTAAAAGATGTTTCATTTTCCACAATCAGAGTTTTTACAATTTTTTTATTAACTTCATCAGCTTCAAATTCTGTAACTTTCAATAACCCTAATTCATCAATCTAAAGCAATATCTCTTCACCAACTTTGTGAGGGGGAGAAGGTGTTTGTACCATCCTATTCTTAATGAACTTTTGTTTATTACGTCTAAATGGATGATCTAGAGGAAGAAATTTCTTATGGTTGTCAAACCAACATGTTTTATCCCTGTTTGGAAGATAAAATGCACCAGAATCATTGCCATAATAAGGACAAGCCAATTTTCGTAATGTGCTCCATCCAAACAACATGGCATATGCCAAAAAATTACTAATAGTCCACATCATTCCCAAAGATATTGCAATTCAAATATCAATGGTTGTAAGAATACATCAATTTTGTGCTTTGGATTTGTAAGCCATGGCACAATCATTGTCAAGAACATATATACCTCATTCATACAAATCCATGGATGCAAATTATAAAGAGTAATTATGATTGGCCATGATGAATATTGTTGGCCAGATTGACCAAAAGGTTGGAATCCATCCATTGACAATTCCAACATAACATTTCGACTTTTAGCTGCAAACTTATAATAGGGGTTATTGAAATGTTTTATGCCAGTGCATCCAATGAATGACTCATTATTTCATCTTTATGCTCGTGTTCATTATGCCATCTCATGTGAGATGCAGTAACATTATAGGCATATAGTCTTTGAAATCTTGGAGTTAGCGGTAAATAATACATTTGCTTCCAGGGTACTAATTTCTATTTCATAGAACACTTTCTAGGCTTGACCATAGATTGATCATGAAATTTGCAGTCTTGTAATTCACTTCATCTCCCCAATACAACATACATCCTAATTTGTAATAGTTAATTTTTTTAACAAGAAAACCGAGACCCAAATAAGTTTCTTTATATTGTAAAAACTATCAAACATTGTATGATCAAGAGGTAATGATTCATTATACCATCCACTAATTTTTTCAAAACTACGATTAGAAATATGCTCTTCAGACTTTATGTTCAATATTCGAGCAATTGAAAACAATTAAGTCATTGTCTCACAACTTGGCCATAATTCTTAGTCAGTTGAGTGTAATGTAATATAGCACTTCCATAAAGCATATGCCGAACATCTAGAGGATATTCGAAAACATATTCTATGAGAATGATATGTTAGAACAGTCACATAACTTATTATGGTATTATACATAATATAAGTATTCAAAAGATCAACTTTTCCCATTTCATTCGCAAACTTAGCTTACAATATAGCATTACTCTTCATAATTCATATATTTACATTACCAAAAACATATAAGAGTTTACAGCTCTTTTACAATATGTTCTATATGAAATGAGAAACTAAATAGACACAATCTACTAGACTCCTCAGATATCAGCTGACTACACCTTTGAACCATTCTTGTTCCCAAAAATTGACAGACTAAACTTATATTAAATTGCCTTAGAAGTTAGGTCTCCCTTTTACCTGAAAATCAACATTGCAATTTTGATGAGTTTGCGAACTCAATGAGTGAACCATTATTAATGTGCTCACTCAAGTCAGAACACAAACATCAAAGGTATGAAACCAAATTCACATGTACATCACAGTATCCAATTTTGTATACCACAACATCTTTCATCACATTTTAACAAGTGTAACAGGTACATAACATCACATATCACTATATTAAAACAATATAATAATTCATTATAATCATTCACACAATATATGTAAACTAATATATGCAAATGCATATATGACTCCACTTTCATTTTACTTTATTGTGACCGAGCACCTATTTACTGTCCCATATCCGTTATGGATATCGATTTCGTTTCATTGGCCGTCCTATACCTTTTGTGGATATTAGGCTCATTAATAACTGAACCTGTATCTCTTTGTGCACATCCTGACCTTTATCTGATCATGCTTGTCATGAAATGGAATGCATCAATTCACATAATATGCTATTGATACTTTTCATTCAATATGCTTATATCATTTATCACATTCTTCGAATCTGAGTCCAACATTCAACATTTAGTTGAGAATGCATTCAGTATTACACATATAATTTGAAAGCATTTCCAATACATTCTCGAATATCAAACTCCTTAGACCAACAATGTCTGGAATTATCATAATCACATAAGTAACAATTCAATAACTGAAATTTAAACAGAAACAAATCAATTATATTGAGAAAACATCTAGGTTAACTCATAGTATGCTCCAGATAATCTATTGCCTTGATGAACTGACAATGTCTGGATGCTAACGATCAATTTGTGCTTCTTTAGTCATGCAATACACACATATTTGAACCATTACAAAGTTAATCAATCATATAAATATTTAATCATACACATGTCTATGTGTCATATTCAATGCATGCTCAATTGACTTTTTAGCTATGTATTCTTATTCACAAATCTTAACCATTCATACATCATAGCTTGGAGATAACTAGTTTGCAATTAGGTTTATACCTTAAGTAAACTTGATTGTTTTAAATTCATCAATCATACAATCACCAACCCTTTTCTAGCGTTATATATATTCACACAATTTCCTAATTCTCATTCATTCATTCCTAATACATTACTCATATCCTTTGGATCACATTTGTATTCACAAAAACATCTTTATTCCTTTAATAACTCATAATTTCCATATTTAGATACATTGATATCAAAACAATCCATTCCTTAAGTTATAACATCAATTAACAAGCTAAACTTATCAAACCCTTAACCAATTAATCAAGCAACTATCTAAATTCATTTCAAGCCTCAATCAAGTCCAAATGCACCAAAGTAAAGTGACTTATCCTTAACTAATTCAACAATCACACAAAATAAAATTTTCTTCAGTTCAAAGCATTGCCGATGACCGTGGGAAGGAGCTAATGCAGTTTCCACGATTGTGGGATGAGTGAACCAAAGGTTCACATCCATTTACTTCAATTTTTTTTCCAGATTATAACACCTTTATACCAAATTCAAAACATCTTCATAATAGTCCATTAATTATACCTTGATTATAATCCAATTCTTGTTCAATTTCATCTCCAATTCCAACTCAGAATTATTCAATTGGCAGCTCACAAACTATTGTCTTTCATGCATTAAAACAAAGTAAAAACTATCATTCACTGTCATACATGTAGTCCTAGTCCTTTCCCATTTCAAGAACACTACACTAGCATCTTTCTTTAAAATAAATTCTCCTTTATTATACTTCAAATCCCAATCTAATTCATGCATATAACAACCTATAACCCATGGGCTTTATACATCAAGAACAAAGCATAAAAGTATCCAAGTTCATCAATCATATTCCAACACACTTCATCACTAACATCATATACAATCCATCTTAATTCAATCATCATAATCTTTCTATTAAAACATGCCATAAAGATCAATACTTTACTTACTTGTTTAGCTCAAGTTCTACCTCAATTCGTCAAGTTAACCTAGCCTTCCATGCATGCAAGATCATCACAAATTCAAGGTGGAAATAGGTTAGTTTTGGGCAAGGATAGAAGACCATAACAAGAACAACAATGTTTTGGTTCTTTACCAAACTTTATAAAGGGTAAAAATATAGATTTGGTGTGACAATTTAGCAAGACTTAACCAAAATATAGAGATGTAAGACAGAAGAAAGTTTCCGTCAAGAGAAAAGAAGAAGATGGTGAATGTTCCAACTGTCACCACGTTTTAATGACAAATGTAATTAGGCATGCATTCCATTGTCCCATATATAAACTGTCAATTGTCACCAATATGCTAGGCCATTTATCACTCAATCATTGCTGCCATATGTAAATTAATTAGCTATGTGAATTATCACCAAATTTTCCATACCAAACGTCACTCATTTTCATAGGCTTTGTCATTCTAATTTTCAATATGTCAACTTATCTTACCACTTGAAATTTTTCCTAAACTAAATGTACATTTTAATTCATCAATTTTCCAATTGTGACAATTAATTCCAAATTTACTGATTATAATCCACCTAACCAAAATTTAAGATATAAATAATACATAATTCACATCATGATCATTTTAAACCTTTCATACCTAGAACATGTCAATTGAGTGCGTATAAAATCTTTGCAATATTTCCTAAATCATGTTTCATGTGTGTATGCAATTATTGCGTATGTTAATGAAATGCATTTCATAAATTCTCATTGATATTACTCATATGCAATATTCTAAGGTTCTAACCCTTACATGTAGTAAGTCAAAAAATTGTTTTACATATGGGTTTGGTTCTTCTTCAAGATTTTCTATATTTGCTTGAAAGGTACAACCGACTGCATCATAAACTATTTACAAGTAAGGATTTTCAGTTGCACCCATACCATTTGTTCTAAATTTAATCCCCCTTTCAAACTCATCCACATTTATTGATGAGTTTACTTCATTACCCTTGAGGTGCTACAAATCAATGGCTCCTTATGTCGTGTCCACTCAAAATAATTTGGAACAAACCCTTTTCTCAACAGATGGCCATTCACTTCATCAATAAGAAGGAAATGAATATGCTCGTACTTTTTAAATGGAGATTTGATCTTTGGGCCATCCATATATGCAGGTTGAGAATATGCATAATGAATAAAAGCTTCAACTCCCTCAACAAACTCAGGATTAATGAAACCATCAAGTGTTAATCATGTATACATCCAAGATCTATCAACATTACTCTTTTTTGTAAAATTTTTAAGTTAAAAAATGATCTCATAGTTAGTATCCTTCATATCCCCTAAGTTTACAGAAAATCTAAATTTATGAATTTCTTGTGTTAATACTAAGTTTGAATTAATTACGTTGAAGTTGAAGTACTTATGTTTGAATTAATCACCTACAATTGATTTTGATATGATAAGTGTAAATTGCATCATATTTTAGGGCATAGTTTGATATGTCTTTAGCTGTTAATTCAATCATGTAATATGTGCTTATGTTAGAATTGTGTTTATTTGTTAATTATTTATGTTTTAAGTGTTTTATGGTTTTGAGCTTAAATATTATGTTTTTGAGTTACCTTGATGGGTTTGGTGGTGTTTCAAGGTCAACATCGAAGAACAGAGGAGTTTTAAAGATAATAGGGTTGAAACAACGACCTACGATTATGACATGAAAGAAGCTCCACATAATCATGGCCTACATACCACAATCATGACAGAAGCCTAGGGAATGAACCACGAACGTGGCCTGCATGCCACGATCATGACAAAAGGCCTCAAATGTGAGCCACAATCCTTGCTTACAAGGTCACGGTCGTGACTTGCATTGGACAAACACGTCGACACTCATAAACGTTGAGTTTTAAGGGATTTTTTGGACCTTTCAGACCTAAAAAGACCCTAGGGTTATCCAAAACACAAGAGGATATAAAAAGAACTAAAAGAGGCAGAGAAAGGATATTTTCACATCAGTCACCTTGAGAACCCTCATCGAGAGATAAAGGAAGAGAAGAAGGAAGAGAGAACAAGAGAAGAAGCTGACTCGAAGTATTTCCCAGATCAGGAGGTTTCCTAACGTTCCTACCTCTTATCATCCATTTTAGATTATATTTCCTATTCTTTTCAGTTTTATTATTATATAGAATTGGATTAAACAGTTGATGATCAGATTTAAAGTGTCGAGGATGTTTTAAACTCACCTTCGGAATTTTGTTCTTGAGTTAATGAGAATATGATTGTTTATTTGTTTATTGGATAGTGTTGCAGTTTGATTATGCTATTGCATAATTCAATAATAAACTAAGAGGATGAATTAATTGAAAAACGATTAAATTGAACTAATGAGAGTTAGGTGATATAATAGAAACCAAAAGTAAATCATATTGATAATTTGTGCAAAGAGAGATCTTGTATAGTTTTCCAATAGTTTATTAGAGAACTTCAAAACTAGTTAGGGTTTTGGATAGGTTATGAATTGAGAGATTGCAACCTCCATAATCTAATTAGGGTTTATAATTTAGGGTTAATGGTTATAACTCAAGAGAGAGTTATCAACCCTAGTATAGTCTAGAGCCAACAATTCAATAATTCATAATCAGTTAGGTTAGCATTAAGGATAGGTAAATTTCCCTTTCTCTCAATTGGTAATTTCCTTTAGTTGATTTTTGGGTGCGTTGCAAATTACTTAATAATTAGTATTTTTATTTTTGATTCTTAATTTGATTGATTGAATTAAAGTCTCATATTAGTTTCATTACATCTTAAATTTCTGTTATTTGTTTCTAGTCTTAGATTTTAGGAGTAGATTAGTTCCCTCCTTGTAGGATTGACACCTTTGGTACTACGCTAACAAATTGTGAGCTCTAGGTTTAATAATTAAAACTTACATACAACCAAAGGCTAATCATAATACAATGTTACATGGCATTGTTTACACATATGAATCAAGAAAGCAAGTTCTTACTGTGACTCCTAGGCTTATGGAATTTTTCATCGATAAGCCTCATGGGAGTTGCATCACTAGTTTCCAGCCTATATACCATCTTAGGGGTTTATTATGCAGAGAACTGTCACATCTATTAAACCTATGAATTTCTTGTGTTAATACTAAGTTTGAATTAATCAAATTGAAGTTGAAGTGTTTATGTTTGAATTAATCACCTACAATTAATTTCAATACTATGGTACGCGACATTGTTTAGACCTGTGAATCAAAGCAAGTTCTCGCTCTCACTCCTAGGCTCATAAAATTTTTCATCGATAAGCCTCATAGAGTCGCATCATAAGTTTCCAACCTATATACCATCTTAGGTGCTTATTATGCAAAGAAATGTCATGTCTATTGAACCTATGAATTTCTTATGTTAATACTAAGTTTGCATTAATCACATTGAAGTTGAAGTATTTATGTTTGAATTAATCATCTGCAATTGATTTCAATACTATAGTACGTGGCATTGTTTACTCTTGTGAATCAAGAAAGCAAGTTCTCGCTGTGACTTCTAGGTTCATGGAATTTTTCACCGAAGAGTCTCATGGGAGCTGCATCATGGGTTTCCAGCCTATATACTATCGTAGTTGTTTATTATGCCTAAAATCATCCATAAGATCTCAAACTCATCCGCATACGATAAATACTCATGTAATCATACATCTACTCATCAATGATTCAAACATAACCCAAACATAATTACTTAGGTTATTAAAGAAGAACATAAAAACTCATCAATGAGTACAAAATATTTAAAACAACAACACAAAATCAAGACCTCCTTTGCATTCACATAAAACCCAAATGCGTCAAAATCGTATTATTAAAAAAACACATATGGTAGACATTAGTTGGACGAGTTACCTGGATGGATAGACGAACAATTACAAAATATGAAGAAAAAGGTGAGTAATGCTCTTCAAAACAAAATATTGCCTACAAAAAAGAATATTTCATATTTAATATATTACACTTGTTCAACAGTTTTGTTATAAGCAAGGAAATTAGAAAATAATGCAATTTTCTCATCATCAGGATCCTCATAGAATAGAAAATTTCCTGGAATGTTTTGATGGAAACCTAAGCTTTCTATTCATCTTCCTGTCTCATATGTTTTGATCAGTCTATGTCTTGTAATAGCTAGTCCTAAGAGTGTTTGACCTAGTCATAGCTCAAGTTTGAATTATACTGCCAATTTAAGACAAAACCAACGTCGACCGTGAATTCAGTCTACACCACTTGAAAGAATTTTTAAAAAACTAAGTTATCACCACGTCAAGAAAGAAGAATGAAAACAAACAAAGTAACCTTTCTCCTAGTTTCACTTGAACAAATAACATCTTTAAAGCATGTCGCTTCCCTAAGTAGCCTAAGGACCAAGTGGTTGAAATTTTAACATTACGAGAACAATTAAACCAATTGTTGCAAAGGTAACAAACAAATAAAAGGAACTAGTCCCACATCTAGCAACCACTATCAGAAGAAGAAACATTCATACCTTACAATCCTACACCCCAAGCCTATACTTTTAAACTACCATCATGAAGAACCTTATTAACATTTTGTAATCCAATGCCTTAGATACATTTAGTAAATCTCAAACCTTAACATCAACAAAGACAAAAGCCATATTCTAGTCTCAATAGGATCAAATTCACAAGCTTAATGGCTTTCCACTATCTATAGTTTAAAGATAAAAAATCTCCCATTCATATATCTAGTAATTTCTATCTCAACTAAAAGGCAAAGATATAATGATTTTCAAGCCTTGTTTGATATGTTTCATACGAGAACTGGTCACTAATGTAATAAAAACTTGACTTATATAAGGGGGATATAATTCATTAAATATATAATAAACAATCTACATATCTATTAGATCTTGCATATAGTACTACTAAAGAACCTCACAAATGACATTTGAGAGAATGATGGGAAACATTTTTTTAGACAAGGGATGTTTATAACAAACCTCATGCCAAAGTCATTAGACTAATAATGAAGTGCTTATAATAAGGACGACTATGTGTAGAGCCAATACAAATCACCAATAAAGTGTTTGAGAATCCTCATATATAAGCAAACTATTTGAGTATGATGAATTCGCTCACACTACTTAGAGAATCAATGCCTATAATAAGTCAAGTTCAGGTTTGACTCTTTTTGGAACATGATGTAAATATTTAAGGTAAGGGGAAATCTATATTGGAAAATTAAGCATAAAATTAGCAATGGATGAATTATATGATTTTAGCTCGGTAATTAAAGTGAAAAAGGTCCTTTGTACCTATTCCGTGAAGCATTTCACATAAGGCACATCTTAAGCCTTGATAAGCGTGAATTGCATCGTGTTTTAAGGTATAGTTTGATATGTTTTTAGCCGTTAATTCAATCATCTAGTATGTTTTTAGGTTAAATTGTGTTAGTTTGTTAATTATTTATGTTTTAATTGTTTTATGGGTTTGTGCAAGTCTTTGAGCTTGAATATTGTGTTTTTGAGGTAACTTGATGTGTTTACTAACGTTTCAATGTCAACACCGAATAACAAAGGATTTTTGGAGACATTCGGGCCAAAACAATGATCTATGATCATGGCATGTTAGGCCACTATTGTGGCAGAAGCCTAGGACCATGGCTTTGTAGGCCAAGATCGAGGCTCACATCAGAGCCTTTTGTCATAACAGTGGCATACAAGCTACGATCGAGATAGAAGCCTAGGGAATGGCCCATAGTCATGGCTTGCATGCTATAAATGAGACAGAAGGCTCAGATATGAGCCACGATCCTGGCCTACAGGGTCACGTTCGTGGCCTACATTAGGCGGATGTGCAGAGACTCATGAATGTCAAGTTTCGAGGGATTTTTTGGACATTTTCACCTAAGGTTACCCAAAACACAAATGGATATAAAAAGACAAAAAATGTAGAGAAATGAGCTTTTTGTATCAGTCACCTAAAGAAACCCTAAAGAGAAATCATCGAGAGATAGAGGAAGAGAAGAAGGAAGAGAGAAGAGGAGAAGAAGCTGACTTGAAGTACTTCTAAGATCAGGAGGTTTTTCGATGTCGCTGCCTCTCGTCATCCATTTTAAATTGTATTTCCTATTCTTTTATGTTTTATTATTGTATAGAATTGGAATGAATAGTTGATGGTAAGATCTAGAATATCGAGGATGTTCTAAACTCACCTTTGCAATTTCATTCTTGAATTAATGAAAATCTTATTGTTTATATGTTTGTTGGATATTGTTATGGTTTCATTATGCTATTACATAATTCAATAATAAATTGAGAGTGTGAATCAAACGAAAACCAATTAAATTGGACTAATGAGAGTTAGGTGATTTAATAGAAACCAAAATTAAATCAGATTGATAATTTGTGCTGAGAGAGATCTTATGCAGTTTTTTGATAATTCAGTAGAGAACTTCAAAACTAATTAGGTTTTGAATATCTCTATAATTTGATTAGGTTTAATGGTTATAACTCGAGAGAGAGTAATCAACCCTAGGATAGTCTAGAACCAACAATTGAATAATTCATAACCTGTTAGGTTAGGATTAATGATAGGTAAAATTCCCTTCCTCTCAATTGGTAATTTCCTTCGGTTGATTTTTAGGTGTGTTGCAAATTGCTTAATAATTAGTATTTTTTTATTTGATTCTTAATCTGATTGAATGAATTAAATTCTAGTAGTAGTTTCATTGTATCTTTAATTTCTATTATTTGTTTCTGGCCTTAAGATTTTAGGATTAGATTAGTTCCCTCCTTGTGGGATTGACACCTTTGGTACATGCTAATGCACCTTGAGCTTGCAAATTATAGAGGAATAATTATAACTTACATACAACCAAACCCCAATCAAACCTTAAAGCTAGGCTTAAAGAACTTATATGAGGAAATGAGTGACATATTAAGTTCCAAGGCTTATCTGTTATTTAAGAAAATCTATCTAGAAATAACCTAAACTAATATCTAAAGGACAACATTGGGAGACAAAGACATGCATATGGATTATTCACTAGTAATTCTTGCTACTAAGTGTTTAGGAATTAAGCAACCAGGTGAATGGAGTAAGCTAATGTGGTTTAAGAAAATTCCCCTAAGATATAAAACAAAGTAAATGGAGTAAGCTAGTGTGGTACAAACAAACTCCCCTAAGATATAAAATCAAGTAAATAGAGTAAACTAATGTGGTTCAAGAAAATTCAAGCAAATGGAGTAAGCTAATATACTTTTATTAAACTAGATTAGCACAGCCTTGTAATGTCTCCTTTGTTTCCTTTCAAGGCTTATCAATGAATTAAGTTAAATTTTTTTTAAAAAAATCCCCTAAGGTATGCTTTATCTTATTGCTTTCCATTTGAAATAGGCTAAGCACTTTAAATAAAATCAAAGGTTTTTCAAGAACAAATCCGATATACAAGCTATATAATATAAAGTATGAGTAAATATATCATCTCTTCTTTAAGTATAACTCCACTAAAAGGTTATGGATAAGAATTAAAAAATTGTGTAACCATTAATACAAATAAGAGGATTAGGAGAAATAACATCATTCGCAAGACATCTTCTGAAAGCCATCATCCGAAAGAAGAGGATTACAATATTTTTAATACTACCTTCGGACTTGATACCCATGATGGCATACACAAACATTTTAATTATATGCGTTGTCATAAGGAACTTTTTGACAATCAATGTTGCATCTAATTTTGTAATCATGCTTTGACCAAAAATGGACTGTTAAAGCACTTTAAAATTTTATAAGAAATTGTTTAAAAATGATGTAAAAATAACTCATAAATTTTCTAAATATCAATTTTTACACATTTCATCTATAACATCAAAAAATATATAAACTAAAATATTCAATTCTTTAAAATTTAGACACTTAATTAGAAAATTTTAAGAGTTAATCACTTAAATATAAATTATACTCACACCTCT